>VUQK01028257.1:23768-37973 GCA_015106715.1 Bujurquina vittata | reverse complement strand
CAGATTCTAAAAGTGTAAAATATTTGTTACTGTTGGAAGAAATGTTAAAAATGAAAGCCTTTTCTTAATTGTTGAGGGTGCAAAGAAAATACAAAGAAAGTAAATAAATCAGAATCAGAACACTTTATTGAGCCCAGAGGGAAATTCCTGTTGTTACAGCAGCCTCCTTTTATAGACAGAATAAAAACACTAATAATTTAAATAAATGAAAACTAAAATACCCAGAATATAAAACAAGAGCGTAACCCCCCAAATGTTGGACCCAAAGTTACGCCCTTGCTGGGACCTCTTTGGACTTTACCTTCCACATCTGGTCCAGCTGCTCCTTCAGGCTCTGGTGCATCTCTGTTTTCTTGTGCTCCTTCTTCCTGATGTTGACATAAAAAAATGGTGTCCTTTAAAGTCAGAACTTTTGGCTGAGATGAAACTACCAGGTTCAGGAACTGTTTCTTTTTTTGCATTTTTGGCCACAGCAGCTTTCATGACAGTGGAGGGAGACAGGAAACAGGGGGAAGATACGCTGGCAAATTGGTGACAGGCTGGGACTCGAACCTGCGCCGCCCACACCGCAATGCGGCATATGTATATGGTCACCGGCTTTCACCAATCAGCCACCCAGGCACCCAGGAGTTGCTTTCTTTCCCTGAACTCTAAATGCGCTTCATTAAATGCACTGTCAGGCTATGGAATAAAATGACACGATGACTGAATCAGGTTCTGCTGTGCATCCGCCGCTTTATTAATAATGGATTAATTTCTGTGCCAAATTATCACCGTGCCATTGTACTGCAATGCCCTTTATTTTCTTTTTAGCTATTAAAGTTCTCATCAGAATCAGCATTAGCTTTAGCTTTATCCGCCAAGTATGTTTTTACACACAAGGAATTTATTTTCGGCTGTTGTTAGCGCTCTACAATTTTACAAACAACACAATATATAGACAGACTCTGCAGACAATTTACACATTCACTCAACAGAATTTACATATGTACAAAAATATAAATATAGTGTAAGGTTGCAGTATGATACAGCCTACATAAAGTGCAGAAAACAAAGAAAAAAGCAGAGAGCGCTGTGCCGAGGCTGCCCTCTGTGGCGCCATCTTCGCCTGTCATTGTGATTCTCCTCTCAATGCTGCTCGTGTCGTGCTGTCCTGGCGCCGCTATGTCCGAGTGAACCGAAATGAGTTTTATAAACTAGGAATTAAGTTTAGGTTAAGAGAAGGATCTGCAATGGTTATATTTAGAGGTGTGTGTGTGTGTGTGTGTGTGTGTGTTTGTGTGAGGCATCCTCAGACAAACATCGCTGCAACAGTAAGATAAAAATGATGAAAGATAACTACTGGAGCGAGTGGGGTGAACTATTACTACCTCTACTACTACTACTACTGTTTTTTATCATCCACTGAAAAGGTCTGAGAACTTCAGGTGTTTTCACGGTTGCTGACACTGATCTGTAAAGTCTGCATTTAAAAGGCTATTATTGCTCCTCAGGTACCTCAGATACCTTGGAGCTCTTCTACCAGGCTGTGATAGCCAGTGCCATCCACTGTGCTGTTGTCTGCTGGGGGGCAGCATCAGTGCCAGAGATACCAGCAGGATCAACAAACTGATTCACAAAGCTGGAACCATCATAGGTCAGAATTTGGAGATGTTTGAGTCAGTGAGGGTCAGAGGTCACTGAACAAACTGCTCTCCATCATGGACGACCATCTCAGCCACTCCACTCCACACTGCTGAGGCAGCAGAGCTGATTCAACCATGAAGAACGCTTCAGGAAATCATTCCTACTTTTCTCCATAAAACTGCAAAATAACTCCTCTTTGTGTGACAGGTGAACACACCTGTGAGGACACAAAATCCTACACACAAAATGTTGTATTATATCCTCTTGCTGCTGTCTGCTGGTGCTTTAAAGAATGAAGTCAGAGGAAAGGAACTGAATTCAGCTGCTGTACATCTCATTCACAGGTCTGCTTGTATAATCCCACAATTAAGCTTAAAGTGACATGAACTCAGTGCTGTTTGCACATAAATCACACTCAGTGTGTCCTCGGTGCGGCTGCAGTAATGTGCTGTAAGAGTGCCGAAGCTGCTTTTGTGTCATTAAACAGCAGTGTGTGTCCCAGCTGTTGGATGGTGACATATACGTCTGATTTATGATTCAGTGAGCTTCGTTCTTTCTCCCACGTCACACCTGCAAACAAACAGTAATAAAATTATGGCTGGGTAAAGAAGCATTAATAAGATTTCCGATAGACTGTCACCCCCATTTGCTCCTCTGACTTCACCTTAACCAAGCTGCTGTGCTCGGTGGCACTCCTGTAAGGAGCCAATCAGCCAGAGACAAACATTTTCTGAGAACTTCTGCATGTTTTCCTACATGAGTCATGTAAATCAGACAGCATATTTGTAATCTACAGGAAAAAAACACAGTATACAGGTGTAAAAGTGAAATAATTTTAAAGGTTTAAAGCTTTTAAAGCATCTCTACCAAGTAGCAGGAGGATCTCTGCAGTAGGGTCGACCTCTGAGATGTGCTCTGCCACTCAGGCCAAAATGTGGGTGAGCTACGTTTGGTGTTGGGATTTCGGATCGATTATCAAGTATGTCGTTACGCTCAATAAGCGGTGGGAGTGGGATCGTGACCTTACCATTGAGCGACTCAATCACAAAGTCTTCAGCCCTACGACCAGATGTTTCAATTGTACCAGAACATGTTCTCAGGTAATGGGAACGCGGTTTACCTTTGGCATTGAACAGCTCAAAAAAACTAGATCTTGCCAGCGATCTATTACTTTGGTCATCCAGGATGACATAAGCATTGAAAGCTTTGTCTCATTGCTCCTTGGGATATACTTTTGCCAGGCAAATCTTAGAACATGAGCGGCTGATTTGTCCTGCACCACAGACTTCAGTGCAGCTGGAGTCAACGGTGGTTCTAGCACAGTCAAATCTTTCTCCCTGCCCGCCATCATGAGGTGGAGTTGAGGGGACCTTGACTTGGGGGGCAGGGCCTGGATGCATTGCAGAATCATGATCGATGCTATCACATTCCACGCATTTGACTACAGTTAGGCAGTCCTTGGCCACGTGAGTGGTTGAGCTGCAACATTTGAAGCAGATTCCTCTTTCTTTAAGGAAGATCTTCCTGTCTTCCAGATTCTTAGCTCTGAAGGCTCTGCACCGCTTGAGTGGGTACAGCTTGCCATGTATTGGGCAGATTTTGTTTGGGTCACTGGTATTTTTCAAATGACCACTTGTGTTTGAAGCTGTCGACACAACATCTGTCTTGTGAACCATAATGGGATTTCTTTTACTTTTGAAGGAGAGCTTTTCAGGGTTTACGCTTGAGCTAGTACCACTTGATAGAGAAAAGCTGGGATCATTCTTCTTACGTGCCTCGTAACACACAAATCTAACAAAGAATTCAAATGGTGGAAATAGTCCTTAAACCTGGAACCATCAGAAATCCATTTTTCTTGAAGCCCATAAGGCAGCTTCACTACTATGGGTTCAATGCCGCGTGCAGTGTCCAGATAGGACAAGGCTGGAAGGTAGCTATCCTCCCTAGCAGACTGTAGCTTCCAAGCACGAAGGGTTTTTGGCTTATCATCAAATTGGTATAAACAGGAACTCAGCAAGTCACGCTGAGCTTAGTACCGTGCTAGATGTTCTCTTGCAGGAGCATCATGTTTAGCTGCCAGTGAAAACTGTCAATGGGAAGGTTGTTCATACCCATTAAATTTATGTGAAAAAGTCCTGAATTCCCCCACTGGTCACATTCTCTATATGGAGTCTCAGCTTCCATCTTGGGTTCTAGTGGCACATACACATCACCATAGCCTAGGCTAGGGTCAGACGGACTTGGAATCACAGGGGGCTGAAATGCTAAGGGGCTAGTATAGGTGGCCGCTTGAACTGGGGGTTGTGCAGAAGTTTGGGATTGGACGTAGTCCCTTGTTCGCCGCATTATATCCTCCTCTGATGGCCCCGCCTCATCCACTAAAACGTAATTTTCCTTAACATCGGCTGCTTCCCACACAGCTGCTTCTGCTTCAGCAGCGGCTGCCTCTTTTCTCATAGCAAGTGTTTCTAACTCAGCGTCCTTTTTTGACTTTTCCAGCTTTTCTTCAGCTTCCTTAGCAGCTCTCTCTATTTTAGCTTTAGCTTCCTTGTCTGCAAATGCAAGGTGCTTTTGCTGCCTCTGCCTTAGCACGTGCTTGTATTAACAAGCTAGTTGATGATGCAGACCACCTTGAACTTTTCCTGCTCACCACTGAACTCTTGTCACTTTGTTTCACATCCATTTCACCACAAGGTATAATGCCAACCTTCACTGTCTTTTCACTGTGTTGTCCTCACTCCAGTGTAAACTGCAGCTATCCAACCAGCTAAACTCTTGTCCGCACAAATGAAGAGGAGTCGTAGTAAGCTTAATTCTTTCCTCTTTACTGTGGCTCCTTGTATCACTTCACACAGACAGTGAAAACTGTACCAACCAAACACAAAATGGAATGTCAATAATCTTATATACAACTGAGTATCCTTACAATATATATCTTAATATAAACTTAACATGTTAGACTATGAAAGTATGCATTCACGACATTGCCTCTTTGACATTTACAGGAGGCGACGAGTCCCCCTACAGGGGTGAGGTGGAGCGGCTGCTGGTGTGGTGCAGGGAAAACAATCTGCTCCTCAACAACTCAAAGACAAAAGAGCTCATGATAGACTACAGGAGGAAAAAAACGGACATTACACCACTTACCATCGGGGGAGCCTGTGCGGAGAGTGTGGCTGACTTCTGTTTCTTGGGGGTCCTCACTGAGCGAGGCCTCACATGGAGCATAAACAGCTCGAAACTGACAAAAAAGGCCCAGCAGAGACTGTACTTCCTGAGCGTTCTCAAGAAGGAAGACTGGAGGACTTACACAGCCACCATTGTCTAAAAAAAGCAAGAAACATCATAAAGGACACTTCACACCCTGGACACTCTTTGTTTGCACTGTTCCCCTCAGAGAGACGGCAGCACACATAGGTGGGCCCCATATAGGATAAGTAAGGGCACACACTCTTCTGAATTCACTCCTCATCTGTGGACTTTTGTTCCAATGAATGCAGCTAACCATCAAAGTGAAATGACCCTTATATTCCACTGGGTTATGCACGCTAGGTTTCCAGAAAGTTCACCTCAAACTTGAGCAAACAGGATGACTATGCAGGTGCTCGGCTTAGATCATATTTGCTGAATGCAGTCAGAGTCATGGATCTCATTCTTTATGACTCCTTGTTTCTCTGCATCTCTGTGATAAAGTGTACTGTCAGCCTGACCCACGGAGCCACAATAAAGGAATACACTGTACACCAGGGAGAATTACACCACATTCATCCCTTAGCTGTAATTGATTCTGTGAGTAAAGTTCAGGATCCTCAGTGAGAAGTGTTTTCCTCACAGAGAATGAAAGCTAACATCCTGAAAATGCCATTTAAAAAGGAACTCAAGCTTCCTGTCCCTCCTGCGTAGCTCAGCCGGCACTCCTGTCACTTCAAATCAGTGCTGAGCTCAAATGTAAAGAGCATTGTGTGAATGTCAGTTTAATATGATGAGCTAATACTGCTAAATGTTAGGGTGGAGGATACAATCCCCCCCTGGCTCCAGCAGGTACAACCTCAGCTGACTGGCTCTTCGTGTAGGAGTTTTCTCCTCATAAGTCCACAGTGTCTGGGTAAATAGCAGCTCATGTTCTTTTGCTGAACTCTTTAATTGTTGAGTTTCTCTAACACGCTCACAAAGAGTGGCATTTTTCAACTTTCATTTCCTCCCCGGCTGTCTCCAGAAGATCTTTTATTTCCATTAAAAGAAGATGGGACTGGTCAGTGCTTTATGGTTTCATTTCTTCCAGAGTGTGTTGATGAGAGAAATTACTGAAGGCAGGTAGTGTCTCTTTACTCAACGCTGGCATAGTTTCTCCAGGAATTACCCCCATTCCCTGTACTCGTGTCAAAATGGTGATTTGTGTATTTTTAGTTCATCCAGTAGGATCTGAAAGACTTAAATTAACCAGGAGATATTCCAGAATTTTCCAAACACCCCTTCAGGGTGACAACAGCAGTACCATTCCTAGTGTATTTTCCTAGGTTTCTGGTTCTTCTTTAGTTCTGTTGATATATTTCCTGAGGGTTCCTGACTTCCTGGTGTACTGTTTCACTCAATGTGACCCCGTGTCCTATATTGCGATTGACAGCCAGCTAAACTCTCTCTTACATCACTTCCTCCAAGGAACAGGCACGTGTTGTAGTTGGACAGGATTTAATGCAAAAAAATGTGAAACTAAAAAAAATACAAAATACAGAAAATTACTCAGTATACAAATCACGTCCTCGTGAATCAAATAAACATCTCCTTTTCTGTATAAGGTGCAAGGGTTAATTTCAACTTAGCGACCACACTGCATGAACTCAGATTGGATTTACTATATTAACACATACAGCATACCAAAACGTCCCAAACTTACTTCAATAATCACATGCATAATACCTAAGAATCATAAACCACCTTAAAACTTACTCATATTGCCACTCAAAGGGATAGAAAGGAGCGGATGGCTTTGGGTTGACAAAGATGCACCATCTTTTGCTGGCATCAACAGAAAAACTACTGCTCATTACTTCTACTCACTAATGGGCTCAACATAGTGCACTGTGCAAACCTGCGCCCCTACAGGCCTGGAGAAACAGTAATATAAAAACGGTTCCAGTATACCTGGTGTTTCTGTCCCCATCTCTGTGTTCTCATGTCTGTCTCTGTGTTTCCTGTTCCTGTAGTTTAGGTGTTATAATACCTAAGTGGGCCTGCTTCCCTGTGCTGTGTGAAGTCTGTGTTTCTGTTCCCATGTCTACTTCCTGTTTTACTTTGGCGGTCCGTTGTATTGAGTTCTTTGTATTGAGTTTTGCTTCCCTGGTCTTGTTACTTTTAGTTTCACCTATGCTCTCTGGTGCGTCCTATCTCCCTGCTTACCTCGTGTGGGTAGATATTGTCTGTGTAACCTGACATTTTGGGAGTGTTACAGATCCCGAGGGGTGGGCTCACCACATCAGTAATGCAATCTGAAAGAATATAGCGATTGGTCAGAGGAATGATCACGATGGAGCGCTGTCATTCACGGACAGATTGCGACTTTAATGGTCATGAAACAAAAAGCTACAGCAATATACAATACAATTCTCGCCATTAGGTATCTACATTACATTTACACTTGCACAAGTCACCTTTCATCTCAGAAACTCTCCAGTTATCATCATCACCAAGTCACCTTGACACATACAGCAGCACTCAGCTGCATCATTCATGGGGTTTTTCCCCTAACCGTTCACTACCGGTACTTCAGTATTTTACTCAGAACAACTCTGAAAAACTTCGAAAAATACACAATAAAAATATCTGAATAAAACTGCAACTAACCAAACACAATTTCCACACGCTTTCTGGACAACATACTAATGTTTTGTCCTCACCAAAACTTAATGGCTATGAAGTGTCATTTGGAAGCTATGAAAATGATAAAAAGTGCAAGTCTCTATGTCAACAAATAAAAACAACATCAAACAGTACAATGAGACTCTGAGGATGAGGTCCAGCCCTACCGCCGATGCGGGGGCAACTTTCCCGGCAGTCACCACTGCATCTCAATAACTTGTGAAAAGTGCAGACAAATATAATGGTCACACATACTGATAAAACAATGGAGTATGACTTCATAGAGTTACTTTTGGGCAAATTAACCATGTAGTAACCTGAAAGAGAGTAGGAATTGGTCAGAACAGTGATTATGATAGTGTGCTGCCATTCATGTCCAAATTGTGACTGAGGTAAACAGGAAGTCCCCCCAGAAAGAGCAACCAGACTGGTAACTACTCCCACAACAAAGGTCTCACTTTGTTCCTAATAGCTCTGTACTATTAAAAACTCAGGAAATCACACAAGTCTAATGTGAAACATTACACCAAATACAGTATATTTAAATAGAGTAACTCAAAAAAGTAACTAAAAATACCAGGATGACTCATTTTTAGATGCACCACACTGGAAATATGGACCAAGCTCTTTGTGCAGTTATACAGGTACTAAACGGCCTGTGACAATGGACCAGACAGCCCATTCTCCAGGGGTCAAATGCCTTCTCCAGGTCCACAAAACACATGTAGACTGGATGGGCAAACTCCCGCACACACTCGAATATCCCTGAGAGGCTGAAGAGCTGGTCCAGTGTTCTGCGAACAGGCCAAAAAACATTTTATTCCCCTTGAATCTGAGGTTCAACTAACGGACGGACTCTCCTTTGCAGCACCCTGGCAGAGACGTTCATGGGGAAGCTGATCCCCTGATAGTTGGAGCACACCCTGTAGTTCTGTGAAGATGGGATCCACTGTAAGAAAAACTAAGAAAAACCCAGGTAAATTATACTCTGCAGAAAAATGTAAATTTTTCTTCATTTCTTTTGGATTAATGTAAAATCTGGAGTTGTGTTCCAGCAACTGTTTGAGGTGGAGTACATTTTCTGCTAAGGGCAGAGAATTGATTCATCATTTGTTGATGGACAGAAAATATTCAAGTGCAAACACATTAGTGCAGTTTTTAGCTGCTTCAGGTTTCATTTTCTCGCCATCTGTCAATCATTTGTTGTTGGAAATTTCCTGTATGGTCCTTTTCCCTCAAAACTGCATCTGCTTATCTGAACATTTACTCACAATTATTCCGATCTGCCAGTGTTTTATTAAACAGCACTTGAAGCACAGCATTGAGCTCTGAGTTGGAATCATTTAAAAATAGCATAATTAAGAAGAAAATTCATTTGACCGTGGAGAATAAGCGGGAATGATGAAGTGTTTCTCACTGCTGGAAAATAACAAAACTAAATGAAGAACAGGAATCCGTCTAGTCAAGAAAATAAGTTATTATTTTCATAATCATTGCTTGCTAGTCTTTTAAAAGTGGTCATTAGGGTTGGTTTTCATGGAGAAAATATTCACCTTAAGCCTGGAGTTCAGAGAAAATAATTCAGTAAGAATTTATTTAGGGTTTAGGAAGAATTAACCAAAACTTTGAATGGAGAGCTGAGGCAGAGAGCCGGGGGCGAATTTGGGGGAGACAGCTGGAAGATTAATCAGCAGCTGAGACAAGCCAAGCCACGGAAAGAGCCATCTGGCATTCTGATGATCCAACAGGCCTGGAAAGCCGAGCGGATCCAGAGCAGGACTGGGTGGGTGGCCGGAGGAGACTGGACACAGAGACACACACAAGAAGGCAAGAAGCACAAAGGTCAGCACAAGAATGGCTTAAATGTGAAAGAGTAGCTGAGCCAATAACCTGGTATCATGGTGGAGCTGAAGTTCCCAGCACCTCCTTGCAAAAAGGAGGAGATTCTGTTCCTGCTGATGGGTTAAGGACCGTCCACAGCCCTTTTCAGCTTGAGTTCCAGCCTGTGTTTGGCTTTGCCGCTGCCGGTCGCAGTCTGTTTCGCTATTTTTCTCTGCTCTGGTGTTTTCGCTCTGTATCAGCGATGTTCTGCCTGCCTTGGTTTATGATCGCCAGACACTGTTGTCGATCCGATCCTCAATGATGGCAGTTTTCATCCTATATTCCTAGGGATTGAAGCTACATCCGGCATCCCCAATGATGCCTTGATGGGGGCTCGCAGACCTCGGAGGAGGAGAGGGAGACGAGCAGGTGTACAGGTGAAGCTCAGACTGTTCTGGAAGCGGGGTCTAGCGAGGATGCGACGCTGAGCGCTTCTGGTTTCCTGTTCTGGGTCAATTTCCATGGGAAACGATTTTTCTTCAAACTACCTGCTTGGATTTTCAGGGCCTGGCTGTGTGAGACTCTGCTATTTCAGGAGGGTTTTTCCAGACTCCCCTGCTACTTGGCCTTTTGTCCCCTCGGTGAGTAGAATTTACGAGGGTCGTGGTCCAAACCCTCAGCATCTACATCCTCTAACTCGGGCATCAGCTAATAACCGGACTTCCCTCTCGCTAAGCATGGCGCTATTTAATGCCCGTTTAGTGACTAATAAATCCTTTGTGCTGAACAACTTACACTCCAATAAATTGGATTTTTTTTTCTTTACTGAAACCTGGTAGCGTGACACCGACTTCATCCCTCATCGAGCTTTGCCCAGATGGTTTTTCTTTTATCAGCCAACCTCGGACATCTGGCCGTGGAGGAGGTCTCGCCGTGGTGTTTCGGAACCGGTTCTCATGTCGCTCAACAAAGGTCGCTCAATTTACCTCGTTTGAACTACAGCTGATTGGAATCAAGAATCCTCTGTACTGTGCTGTGGTGTACCGTCCTCCTGGCGTGAGTAACACATTTCTAAAAGAATTTAGTGACTTCTTATCATCAACCATAAAGTTGTCCAAACTGGTCATAGTTGGGGATTTTAATATCCACATTGATGATGACTCTGACCTCTTCGCCAGAGGTTTTATCAGCATCATGGATTCTTTTAATTTCACTCAGCATGTTTCTGATCACCATTGTATTCTTTTTGATTTGTCCTAACGTGCCGCTCTGTCCCCTGCCTGCCGGGTAGTTATTTCTCGCATGTTAAATTCCTGTACTGCAGAGAAATTCTCAGACAGGTTTCATTTATGTTTATCGCCCTATAATGATGTTGATCATTCAACAAATCTTTTTAATGATAATTGTCTTTCCATTTTAGATGAAGTCTGTCCTGTTAAAACGAGATTAGCTCCTGCTTTGAAACCTTCGCCCTGGGTAAATGACAGCATTCGCTGTTTAAAGATTGACTGTCGTAAAGTTGAGCGCCTTTGGAAGAAAACTCATTTACATGTTCATTTGCTTCATTTAAAAGATCTTTTAGTTTCTTTTAACAATGCAGTCAAAGATGATTTCTCTAGCCTGGTCACAAAGAGTAGAGGGAATCCACAAGTGTTATTCGACACAATTACTGATATTCTTACTCCTGCTCTACCTGTTGTCCCAATATCTTCAAATGGAGATTGTAATAATTTTCTTTCTTTTCTAGTAGATAAAATCCGCAATATAAGATCCAATGTTTCCCCATCTGGTTCTTCACTAACCGTCCCTGCTCCAGCCCAGCCTGTTACTAAAGAAAGCTGTTCTCCTATTTCTTTAATTCAGCTGGAAAAATTAGTGGGCTCAATGAAAGCATCTTCTTGCTCCCTTGATATTCTACCTACCTCTCTGTTTACAAATGTCTTTCGTCATATCAGTCCCTGTGTGCTTTCAATAATTAACACCTCATTGATCTCTGGTCAAGTACCTGCTTATTTTAAGAATGCCATCATTCACCCACTTTTTAAAAAACCCAAGCTTGACCCTTCTATTTTCAGCAGTTATAGACCAATATCAAAATTACCCCTTATCTAAGATTCTGGAAAAGGTTGTATCTAAGATGCTTATAGCCTTCCTGGACATACACAGTATTCTCGACAAATATCAGTCAGGTTTTCGTAAGGTTCATTCCACAGAAACAGCTCTTTTTAGAGTTTCCAGCGACATTTTGTTGCATGGTGATGCAGGGGAATGTTCAGTTTTGTTGACCTTCCTTCTGCCTTCGATACTGTTGACCATCAAATCTTGCTCGATAGGCTGAGACATTGGGTAGGTGTATCTGAGTCTGCTTTGGAGTGGTTCACTTCATATCTATCTGAACGATGCTTCTGTGTGGCTGCCTCTAGGTATAGGTCATCTTCAGCCTCCCTTGCTTGTGGTGTGCCCCAAGGTTCTGTCTCAGGCCCCTTATTATTTTTATTATATTTGCTTCCTTTACAACATATCCTGAGCACTTTTGAGGGCATTTCATATCACTGTTATGCCGATGACATTCAGCTGTACATTTTCTTTAAGCCTGAACATGTCTCCAAGTTACACCTCCTGATTACATGCTTAGAATCTATCAAAAGTTGGATGACTAATGAACTTTCTCCAACTTCATGATGAAAAAACTGAAGTACTCATTTGTGCCCTGATAGATTTGTACCCAGGATAATGAAAGCTCTTGGTCCTCTTGGAAAATTTGCTAAATCTTCCATCAGGAACCTTGGTGTAAATTTTGACTCTGCATTCTCTTTAGATACCCATGTGAAATCTCTGGTTCACTTTTGTTTCTCTCATTTACAGAACCTTGCTAAGCTAACGTTGCGAACTTGAAATGCCATCCATGTTTTCATCTCCTCATGTCTGGACTATTGTAATGCTTTATTTACTTGCCTTAGCAAAAACTCCCTGGAGCGCATCTAGGTTGTTCAGAATGCTGCTACGAGGCTTCTAACAAAATCCTCTACGTATTCTCACGCTACACTGTTACTGATCCAGCTACATTTGCTCCCCATTACTTTCAGAGTCCAATTTAAGATTCTATCCTTGACTTATAGAAGCCTTCATGGTCAAGCACCTACTTACATCAGTGAACTCTTGCATTATAACATTCCCCCAGGTCTCTGAGGTCATATTTATAAAGGCCTACTGGCCGTACGTTACGCAAGGCTGAAAACTAAAGGAGACAGAGCTTTTGCAACAGCAGCTCCCCGACTCTGGAACTCTATCCCCTTGTGTATAAGAACTGCTGATTCAATGGTGTCTTTTAAAAAAGAGCTAAAAACTCGATCATTTCAGACTTGCGTTTGGTTAATTCTGTTCCCCCCCCCCCTTTACTCCATTGTATTTTGTTTTATTGTTGTGAAGCACTTTGTGATTTATGTCTTGAAAGGTGCTATATAAATAAAATTTTACTTACTTACCGTCCATCCATAACTGTGACAGCTCACAGAATCACTCAAAAGAATCACATTTCAACTTAAACGGAAAAATATATTTTGTAATCCTTATTTGCCATAAACTTCAGTTTGACTTGGTCCACTTTCCCACGCTGCAGACCGTATTATAAAAGATGGATGCACCTTCTAGATTTACAGAAGTGAAGCCAAGGTGTGAGCTGGAGAGGTGAATGTAGTGAGGGCTGTGAGAAAATCAGCCTCCTGCTCACCTGATCTGAGGTCAATGAACACTTTCTTTACAAGTTTATGGTCTGAAACATGTTCATTCTGGAAGTTATGGTCCTATTTGAGGCACAGAGGAGATAAAATAGGGAACATTTGAAGGTGGGGCTGCGATCCAATGAGTGTTTAGAGGTCAGTCACCTCCTCACTCCTCATGTCTGGTTAAAACTTAATGTTTCACCGATCTTTAGGTAACTCTACAGTGGCCATATGAAGTTTATAATGAGTACTCAGTATTTGAATACAGTTCTGCGGAGGAAAAAACTTCTTTCCACAGCCACGTGAAAACTGTTGCTCAACATCTATTGTATTGAGGAGACTGCACTCTTAACCCAGATATTAACTGTAATTAAACGTTTTAGTAATCATTACTTATTCTTTCATGTTTGGTAAAAATGTTGTCCCATTTCTAAATAAAAGTAGTTAACTGTACTGTCTTTTCTACTAAAATATAAAGTGTAAGGAACTTGTTAAGCAGAGATTACTGAAGTGAATCCCGGCAAGTTCAATGGCTCTAGACTGGTAATCTGCATTATCCAATGCATGTTATAAGAGACATAAATGTCCAGCCACGTGCTGCATCCGATACGACATTAAAAGGGTAATTAATCATATCAGAGGAAATGGTACTTATATTAACAACAACACACCTCCTGGTGGCTGTAGCTCAGGAGGTAGAGCAGGTCACCTACCAATTGCAAGGTTGGCGGTTCAATTGCTGGTTGCTCTGGGTTGTGGTCCAAAGTATCCTTGGGCAAGTTGCTCTCCAGTTCCAGTGTTTCTGTGTGAATGTTAGACAATAAAAGCACTTCGCTTAGTTACCCATGGAAGTTGTCGTGTGAATGTAAACGTGTTGTATGAGTGCTCAGTCAGTCGAAGAGCGCTATTTAAGAACTACTGCATTTAACAAAACATAAATAGCTTCGTTTATTTGCTTTACATGTAAATGTAGCTTAAAATAGTAATTTTATGCAACATGTTTAGTTGTGTTAACTTAGGACAATGTATCAAATATGTTTAGCAGTATTTCCTAAAATTGATTAGCTCACATAAATAGAAAGTAATTTATATGACCTAATCAATTTTAGTAAAGACTACTAAACATTTTTAGTTTCATCTTTGTGTAGAAACTAGAATGGTTGGAGGCGCGATTTTCTAG
>VUQK01028257.1:0-16319 GCA_015106715.1 Bujurquina vittata | reverse complement strand
TTTTTATTTCAAAATATTTTAAATAGTGGTGGATAAGTAAAAAAAAAAAGAAAAAAGGGCTGAAAATAAAAAAAAAAAAAAAAGGAGGAAAGATTCAGTGAAGACAGGAGGTGAAACTCTGGGACGTTTTCTAATTTAAAAGTTCATGTGATGGACTTTAGATCCCCAAATTAAATCAAATGAACAAAACACGAACCTAAAAGTACATTTAATTTAGAGATATTAGGTACTCCATTTACTCTTCATTCTAATGTATTTTTACACGTTTATTACAGTTCAGAGGAAAATCTCGTCGTTGCAGTTACCAAACGTGACGTTTACTTCCCCTGAAAGGAAATGAAACAGAAAGCTGCCTCGACAGCTGTCGCTCAGCTTGCACTGATACATGTGTGGATATAACTGCATCTTTCACTTGATGCATGCACAAATATATAATCATACAGAGTGTGTGGCATAAACTTAAACCTGAAGAACATGCTGGTGGTTTTGTGCAAACAGATTTTCTCTCATTGTGGTTTTAGATCCCTGAATGAAAGTATTCCACACCAAGGTGCCACGCATGGTGTTTATCTTTGTGTTGTTGACTGAAGGTATCCTGGGCTTCTGTGGGGCTGTGGGGGGGGATTCATCTGGCACGGTTTGGGGCCACTGGTCTCATTGGAGTGGAGAGTCGCTCCAAACCTGTTCTAACCTGACAGGAGTGGTCCGGGTCCACGGGTTTGATGGCTTTGGACTAACGTGTCAGAAAGAGCGCCCCAGCCCAGAATGAGGGAACATGGGAGGGAAAGTGTGTGACCCCTGAGGAAGCAGGCTGTTTCTCACCATCGGACCTGAACTGAAGCAGAAACACCTGCAGATACGACTTTTAAATTCAACACGACCACATGGCTTTAGTGGAAATGATTCTCTTTGTCTTTGGACGTGTTTTGAAATGTGGCTCACGTTTCATCTGTTATTTTCATTTTATTGAGATATTCTTTTAAGAAATAACAATTTTACAGAAAAGGAAAAGAATGAATAGAATGAGCATCGCATTCTACCCATTACCTTTGTCGACATTTGTGCAAACAGCAAACCTGTTCTGATCATTTCCAGCTCCATCTTTACTAGAATAAAGCTCAGAGCAATCCTTCTTTATCTGACACTGAGCTTCAGTGGAGCCCGTTAGCTCTTCTGATTGGCTGCCCCTCACTAACAGCAGGGTGCTGGGGCTTCTGTGCACCTGAGGTGATCATATTAGGGATGTTTAACATGAACATCTAGCACTGGAACAGGAAATAGGGAGCAGCAGAATGTGTCCTCTTTAAGTGACCTTTATTGGTCACGTGAGATGCCGCCAAAAGTAACGACTCCTGTGGTATAGCTCCCTCTACAGGCCGTAGAGGGTGATTTCAGACTGCTGAGAGTTTCCAGTTCAGTCTGAGCAGCGAGTCAGTGTTTGAATTACGTCCCTCTGCCTCATGTTCATTACTGACAAACCTCCTCTGACCTGCACAAAGTTCCTATTGGAGCACAAGCCAGTATTCTTACATTCATTCAGCATACATTCATTTAGCTTAGCATAATCTGTTGCACACATTCTGCCACCAGCACACTCCTACAGGCCACACGAGAGGCTGCCCCGAAAGATGGAGGACTACTTGGATTCCTAATAGTAGCTTTAACAGATTTTATTAAACCCAGAGCAGCAACTGAACAGCCCATGGGCTGAGAGCACCTGCCTCCCACTCCTGAGAGAAAGACGAGAGGGACCGGGGACTGCGGGGCTGTTATTACCATTACAGTAACATTATAGTCTCTGATGTGCAATTTTCTGCTTTTAATCAGTCCTGCAGTAAAGCATGGCCATCAGGCCTCCGGCTGCACAAACCTTCATTTTGAGCAGATGTTTGTTAGTTTGAAACTGATTCATGGAAGCAAGAAAGGACGCAAAAACAGCCGGACTGCGACGACGTCACTGTCTGTTGTTGAGTTTTACAGACTCAAAGTTCCAACTACATGTTGGTGTTCAGCAGGTTACTACTCAAATATAGCTTAAGTTTTAAAATGTACTCTTTTTTTGAGTATTATTCAAACAGGAAGTAAGAAATGAGCAGAAGGAACAGACGAGGATGGCCTCAGTAAATGCTGTTTTGGTAGTACAGTTTGTGCTTTTTAAAAAAATCTATGACTGTTTGCATGAAAAAGAGTGAAACGATTGGTTGACATTAGAACAGGTTCACATTCCTGTGTTTGTACCTGCAGGCAGATTTGATCTGCAGCAAAGGAGTCATCCAGCCTCACAGACAGCAGATGAGCATAATACAAAATAACAAAGACATAACTGAATAATAATAAAGAATTCACACTGCATCATGTAGGATATCAAAAACTGTGAACATTTTAGAATATCTGCCATAGATGAAGGAAACAGCGGGGGATGAGAAAGTGAAATATACCCGTTAAAAAGGATGCTGTATGGCTCTAATGAGCGCGTGCAAGGGGCCATTTTACACAGCATGGTCTCTTCAGCGTTAACATGCAGACTGTTCCTACTAAACTAAACACAGCAGCGATTTAAGTTCACTGATTATCTGTTTAATTTACTATAAATATAACCCCACCCCCCAGCTGTGAAAAACAATTCACATTGGCCTCCTAGTGGTAATTATAAGTAGGACAAGTGGCATTTATTTCCTTGGTGCAGACTCCCACTTGAGCTTGTTAATAGGGTTGTTAAATTCAAATGGCAAACACTTCTGCCTGCAGTAATAAAGAATGTCATCTATTCATAGGAATGTCATCATAGCTACATAAACAGTATCTGCAGCTGAGAAGTTCAAGCTCATAAATGCTTTGAAAAGCTTGTGAGACTGAACCAGAGATGTGACCGGTGTAGACGACAGATTCCAGTCGGGACCCTCCGACATAGTTTCAGAAACACACAGGCTGCCTTCCTCCAGTCACACTTCCACTTGTTCAGCTCTTTCATTACGCAGCACTCCACCTGTACTGCGCCTATCAGCCAGAAACGAGACTGAGGCAGGCTGACGGGGCAGACCCGACTCCACCTGCACAATGAGGCTCAGGCCCGGCCTGTTGGGGAGCAGGTTGTGTCTTTTTTTTGTGTTTCACTCCAAGCATGATCAGTTTCTCACGATAACATGGATCTAAAATAATACCGGTCTGTGCCGTGCAGACTCCAGCTGTGGTCTGCTGTGAGCCGTAAAATGTTTCACATCCTCCACGTGGCCTTCTTTTTTACCCCGTAACTTTGTGTACTTGGACACGTAACAGTGCATCTGAGGACGATCAGATGGAAAATGGTCATCTTCATGTTGTTTATGTCATTTAGCTTCTGTCTCTGTGTCGTGTTTGTGCGTTTAGTTCTGCGCTCTGTGTTACTGCCTGTGTCATTTTGGTCTCTTGTGTTTTCTGGTCGGTTTTACTTCCCTTGTCTTGTCTTCAGGGACTAGTTTCAGCTGTGCTCCCCGATGACCTCGTGTGTTTATTGTCTGAGTCTTTGGCTCTCCTCACACTGTGTGTTTCCTGTTGTATGTCTGTGCAGGTTCTCAGTCATCCAGGTCACGGAGGTCTCTGAAGCATGAGAAAGGCGACTGGACTTCTTTCACCTCTCATCCTAAAGGTTTCTTTGCTTCTGAAGAACTGAAGAAGCCTTTCAGATGTGTCAAGAAGCCTAAAGGAGTCCAGTCCCCGTTTTTCAACTATGTTGTTTCCTAGTTTCTTTCTCGTTTCCTGGTTAGTGTATTTGTGGCTCCCGTCCAGCTCAGTGTATATTTAAATCTGTTTACCCTGTGATCTAGCAATAAAGCTGCACATAAGTTCAGTTCTCTTCCAAGTCCTGCCACCTGCCACACCATCCATGAAAGCAACTTTAAATAGTATATGAAAATAAAAGCATGATTACATTGTAGCTTCAGGAAAACTCGTGCTTTGACTAGATTTTTATTTGACATTTGTTCAGAGCAGTGTTTAGAGCTACCAGAGTTTGAGGCTTAAACCAAATAAGCTGCACACAGAAAGCAGTCTTTCACTGTAGGTGTTTTAGTCCCATAGCAACAGCAGCACAGAGGAGACGCAAACTGCAAATCCCTGCACTGACAGACCGCAGCTTTTCACAGCTGGAAATAAAAACATTCTTATGTAAATGGCTGTTGTGCCCACCTGGACTCAACAGTGAAGGGTTAGGACACTAATGGGCGGAATCTGGAAAAGTAAAATCAAACTTGTGCCAAGCATCGTGTTTGTCACAGTGTGAAAGTGTACTTTTTATTTATGGTAACCTCTAGTGTGATGCTGCCAGATGTTTGGTTCAATCAGGACTTTATTCTCCAGAGTCATCGTTTAGAGCACCAATCTGCAGATGATGTCACAGCCCGTTAACCAGCACTATGTTTTCGCGCTGCTAAACTTTGGCAGCATGAGGAGCTTCTGACCAAAACCAGGTGTCACCGTCCCCTCGGTTCCTGGAAGATAACAGCTGAGTTATTACAAACTAGTTTGTGAAGGTGTAGCAGGAAGGGCAGAGCACAAAGCGCTTTGTCCTTTTATGAACAGTATCGCACACCATGATTATTACTGCCGTCTTGCTGTGCTCGCCTATTAGAGCATAAAGATTCTTTAGGCTGCAGACTATGTACAGTACAGTCATGCATGAGTTTATCCCACTGCTTTGAGGAGTCCAAACTGGAAAAAGTACATTTTAACATTTTGGCCGTCACAACATTGTTTTTGGGTTTTTTTAAGCCAGATGCAATCGAGTGGGTGGAGTCCCGAGTTATCAGCAAGCTTGGTGGGCAAGCTGCAGTCACAGACTGTCAGCATCCACCTGTCTGTCAAAGAGCCCACGCCCCTAATAATGCAAACCTTAGGCCTAATACAATTTAAACAGGTGAGCTATAAACAGGTGTTATGAAGGGGGAATTATCCACAGAGACCGAAGCAGTTTCTGTATCAGCTGCAAACATGTTTATCTCTCCTGGAAAGCTTTAACATGGGGGCTGACTCACTGTGGCACCTCTGTAACTGCAGGTTTTTGTGCTCCAATTAGGGTTCATATTTTTGTCCACAGATGTCTAAACATCTCATTAAATATTATTCATTTCAACCATCTTTTTTGGAGAATAGATAAATAAATTCGGAAACACGTCTATAAACATTAAGGGCTGAATACAAGGGAAGCTAATCATTTTAAAATGTCATTATTGTCTAATGTTGAGGCTACATTATTTACCATGTTAGAAAAGATGATGTGTATCTATGGTGTCAGTATACTCCTAATCATTACAGACTTAGTGGTGGCTTAGTGGAGGCTGTCTGTTCATCAGTAAAGCCCATAACTACCTGAAGAAGAAGGCACATTTCACTGCTCCTTTATTTCCCGTGGGTCACCACAGCAGATAGAGCTGCATGTTGGTTCGGCACAGGTTTTACAGACAATGTGCCTCCTGACTCAATCCTCCAATTTATCCAGGCTTGGGACCAGCACAAGGAGTCCACAGGCAGGTCTCCAAAGCCAGGATGTTTACCACCACAGCATGGAGCTACCACCACCTGCCCCGAGAACCTGAGAACTTTAAGTCCTAACACAGAAATACTGAGTGTTAGACAAGCACCTCAGATGGTAGTGAACCTTTGTAGAACCTTTTTAAATTTAAACGCAGACCATTTTCTCTGTGAGTGGGGGCTTTGTGAACAGGAAAGGCAAGGTTCGAGGGTTTGAGGGAGAGAAGAAGAACTTCTATAAAAGCTGTGATTAGATGACACATCCAAACACTCAGACGTATCAGACTTTTTCATCTTCAGGACTCTAATGCGCCAATAGCCCCTCGTGTCACCTCAGCAGTCTCCACAAACACTTAATCCAGCTTTACCTGCCAATCTCTATTCTCACAGCCCTGAACAACAGACAGGCCACAGTATCGACTCTGACACATGATTATTGCCAATGAATGCCACTTTCAGCTCCGGCGAGTCACCCACAGAAGCATCATTTAGGCTATTTTAAGACGCACTGCGACAGGCTGTGCTACAGCTCTGGGAATACCTCAGGTTATTAAAATGTCTAGTTGTATATGTATTCCCATTGAGTGGAGACTCATCTTTTAAGCATGTACAGAACACGCAGGCTCAGTCACTGTATTAGTTCTTCTTTAAACTCTTAAATGGTGCTTCAATCTGAGGTTCCAGTCCACTGCAGGGATCTTGCAGCTCACCAAAAATGTGGCTCCTGCAACAGAAGTGTCAATCATCTGTAGAACAGGAGAGCGATTGGAGCTGCTGGAGGTGCAGAATTCGTGCAGTCAGGATGTGAACAACAGGCATAATTGGTAACTTGTGTTTCCAGCTGCTCCGCCTTGAATCTAAACACGTCACAGGTTGGCGGTAATTGGTTGTATGTGACAAATAAAGCTCTTTCTGCTTCTCATCTTTAATGACGCTCAATTTTGCTTCCATATCTGCATTTGCCTCTTCTTTTGGTTACTGTCGACAAACCACAAAATGCTATTTGGCCCACCAACCAGCCGCTGCTGCTTACTGATAAGCTCAAAGATTAAAGTGCATCAAACTAAGTATATGACAATAAGTGCCACTTCCACTACTCTACAACTCTGTCTCAATAAATGAAGTCAGTGTGTCAAACATGGTGACAAGTTATGCATTTTATGGTCTTGCACATGGAAGTGGAAAATGTCTCTTTGGCACCACCTACAAAACTGCAAAACACCAAGGGTGGAGCCACCTCTGCAACAGCTGGGAGAGGCTCCACCCCCAGTGTGACCCTGAGCTGGATAAGTGGAAGAAAATGACGGATGAAGTCGTATTTAGTCAGTCTAATCTGAAGAACTTTCTGATGCTAAATCATAATGTTTTGAGATTTTACTGGAGGGTACATCCAGTAAAATGACGGTCCTCAGCATCATGTACACGCTGAGAGAGCACTGTTAGCTCGCTGAATTCTTCCTCCACCTCCTCCAGAACAGATCTCGAGTATGCGGGATCCATGTTCTGTTGGCATTGTTCTGTCATGAACCACTGTGTGACAGGCAGGAAAAGGACCCAACACTACACTTGGGAGATGAGATCAAACCCAAAAAAACTTTTTTTTTTGCTGGTTAACACTGATTTAGCTTAGAACAAAGAGCAGGCATGGTGCCAGAAGCACAAATTAGGAGTCTAACTGAATGGGAAAACGCACAGCAGAAGAGTAATGAGGGAATTAGAGAAATGAGAAACACAAAAGGTGCACAGCTGAAAAAAGCGACAGGAAGGAAAACTGAACACAATGCACAGGGACTCACAAAATCAAACGGGAAGTAGAGGGAGACAGAACCACAAAGGGATTACAGGGAGGCCGGCACGAATACAAATACAAAACACAAGCGACACAGAGGACCCACACAGACACACACAGGGAATGCAGCAATGCAGAGATTGACATGGGAGCAAGGACTTAAATAAAGCCAGAAAATGACAACAAAAGGTGGGAATGTAAGTGTAAAGAAACCATCCCGGAAATCTCTGAGTATACAAAACTCAAAAACACAATAAACTGAGAATCAGACCCAGGATCAGCCAACAGTGAAGCTGTGCCTGCAGCGATGTTCGTCACCTTTTGCTGCTGTGTTGTTTTTGTGCGCTTACCCGTAGATTTTAAATGTGAATTTATTCATTTCACTTTTTTCATATACTCTGGTGTGTCTCCATGTAATAGAGACAAATACTGCCAACACTTTTAAAACGAGTTCACAGGTCGGCGTAAAAGGTGCCCATTCTGAGGGGCTTGCAGTCGGGACTACTGGAGCTCACCAAGCGTCATCCTCACTTTGCATCCCTCTGTCAGCGACTTCTTAAAAAGGACTCGAGGTTTCACGCTGCTTATTTTGTCTCACAAAATGAACTCTGTGGCACCTCATTACCCCACCTTCTCCCTGCTGAGGTTTGTCCTACTCAAAAGAGGGAGAGGGTGTCAGCGCACGGGGAGCCGTCTGAAATTTGAATATGTGACAGACACAGCTAGCGGGAAGCATGTGTCTCTGACTAGACTAATGCTTTGACAGCCAGCAATTATTATCTTAGAGGGAACACTTTCTTCTCCGTGTTTAGGTTGCTTTTCTTTGGCAGATCACTGGGAATGTGTGCTTGTAAAGTTTGTGTTTGTTTTTAGTGCTGTGTTCCACAGCCTTGACTGAGCCTCTGCTTTCTCCAGCCAGGAGGCGGTGGATGAAGCCACTACAAGATGTAAATGTGGTTTTTACTGTAAATCTCTAGATGGGCTGTCACCTGAGGGAATTAATTTTTCCCATTTTTAATTAGATATTTGACCTTTAAAGGTCATGTGGTCAAAATAATGGAATGGAAATGACATTTTTTTTTCAGAATTGGATTTATTACACAGTAAACTTTTATATCTGCTTTATTGATCATCAACAAATCAACTTGAAATTGGAGTTTCATGCTTTCAGTAGGTTTCCCTCTCGCTTCCTCCCCCTGTGGTCTCTGATCCGTCCCTGACGCTCACCTGCAGACACTGAAGAATCCTAATTCAGTGATTCTGAAGGAATATGGCGGCGAGCTGAAGGGATGCTCTCATCTTTTTCTGACAGAAACAAAAATGTCAGCATCTGCTGCAATCCAATTCAAATTTTGTTTTGGTGATTGTTTTTGATTGGTGTGTGATTTGGAGCTATATAGATCAAATTTAATTGAACTGAATTAAAATGCTTCAGGCTCCTTTGCTCAGTAACTCAGTAACACTAACCAGATGAGTTTATGCTATCAGTTGATAATTATATGTCCAGAAATCTCCAGGATATGCTAATTGGCTAACAACTTTAATTATCCCGTTATCATGCGGCGTATTGTTTCTCAGCCAGGTCCGATCCTCACCTTCTAAACACCAGCAAGCTGAGAGCAAACCCCTCGGCTCACGCCACAGTTTCACACACCGACGAATGGCTGACATCACTGTGGCTGCATCCATCTTTTATACGGTCTGCAGTCTTTGGGGCTTACCTTAAACTCATCTGCTTCCCTCACCTGCAAACACCAACGCCTTCACAGGAGCCTCTGACCTTCAGCGTCCAGCCAGCCCGTCCTTGCTCTTTCAGAGGGAACACATTCAAAGCTGGCCTGTGTCCTCAGTTTGGGTCAACCTGTTGCCACACAGGTGTTTTCTCAGGTGTCCACCATGTTTCATGTCAAGTCCGGTGATTCGCTGTTTGAGCCGCGCTCCACTGTATTAAATCTTTCATAGCCTTGGACGTGCAGACTGTAGAAGGTAAAATAATGTTTTTGAAGCTTGTCGTGGCTTTTTGTTACCCACTGAAATGTTTAATAATCATTACAGAACAAACTGGGGAGCAGACATTTTTGCATCAGTAAATCAGTGCCGAGCTGGCCCGGTGATAAGACGCCTGTGTGAACATCTGCTTCCAGAGAAGCAAAGGAAGCGTTTCTCCTCGTCGCATGAGCGCCCATAAATCCATGAAGACAGAGCTCATCATTCTATCCTCTCCTCTCCGAGTGAAACATAAACACAGTAATGCATAAATCTTACTCACTGCTGAATCGCTTTCTCTGACTTCAGCCTTTTCCAGCCTTTTTTCAGCTCACAGCCTGCGACCGCCGTCGCTCTTGGCTGTTTGACAGATTTTCTCTCTGTTTAATTTCAGCAGCAAAGATGTCGAATGGCTCTCATTTTCAGTCATTATGAATTTATTCACGAGCTTTCAGAAAATTCAGGAGGGCAAACCAAATGCTTTTAGCACAGGCTGACTCTAACAGATTCGCTACTAAAATGCTTCAAAATTGCCCACAATGCAACACTGTGTGCAGCACAGATACCCGACGCTTTGAGCAGGCCCTCAAATAAACAACTGCACCCACTCTTCAACCTAATTTCTGAAATACGTGGCATAAAATATGACACACAAATGTCATGCTGATAAGGTTTGCACCACCTGCCGTGCATGTTCTGACCCAGCTCTCATCCACAGTTCGGCTGGTGGAGTCTGATATCTTCCAGAAGAGTCGTGACAGAAATAAAAAGAGAATTCATGCCTGCACTGCAGAGAGAAATTAAGAGCTGACATTTATTCTTCGACGCGCTGGAAATAAAGCGAGAAAAGAAAAGAAAGAGCTGCCGTGCATGTTTCATTTGCGTTGCAGCATTTCTCTGCACTCATTGGCCTCGTGTCTTATCATCCACACTGCATCAGCCTCTATTCCTCTCCTTATCTCATCCTAATTATCCTTTTCCTCCTTTCATTCTTCTGCTTCTTGTCTCTGCTGTGATTTCAGCTTCCAAAACTTCTCGCTGCCCTGCAGCTGCATTCTCATTTCAAAGTGAAATCCTCAGAAGCAGACCATTCATCCCTAAATGCTTCCCATTCCTCTACAAAAGACTGACAGAGGGGTTTGTGGTATTTATCATGCCCAGTGGGGTGGTTGGGTAATCACTTTAAACCACAGTGTAATCTATCACTTCGATTCATACCGCTTTCCAAGCAGCACAAGCGTATCTCCTCTTTGCCATGTTTCCTCTTTATCTCCTCCTCCTCTTTGCTTTTGTGTTGCTGCAGGGGTTAATAGTGTCCATGTTGTCTCTGGGCGAGATAACGCGTGAGGAAACGGGGAATAATGGCAGGAAGAGGGAATCTTTAATTGTACGAGCTCTGCCGATACACAAGGGAAAACATGACTGATTAAATTTGTGTCCTTTTGAAGGGCTCCGCCTCTTTCAGGTGCAGCCCTGATCTGACCAAGGTCAAAACAACCGCCTTTCAAAGTGAAATTCACTTTGGAGGAGAGGACGGCAAAAATCTGGCCGGTAAGCAGTGAGAGCATGACTGCACAGAGACAACGTTCGTTTTTTAAGTCTTATCCATTGTTGCATTACTTTATCCACTGATTGATTATTGTGCACTTCATTCAGTGTTTTTATGTATTTATTGTTGCAAAGATGATGCTGGTCAGGCCGGAAGTGCAATGCGCAGCGGTGGTGAATCTTCACAAATCAGTGCTGCACGGTGAACGTCAGAACAACCAGTGACCCTCTGTTCAGCGTTCCCATCGGGATATTCTTGGGTATCCTCGACATGAACTTTAGGACTTCCCAGTGGTTTTCTGTAACTAGCAATGTTGGCCCATTAACTGCAGTTGAACTGATTATGGACTGATCATGAATGATGCGTGGGGCAAGTTGCAGACCTGGTTTTGCTTCAGGACCCGGAGGCCAGTCAGTCTGTGGAGTGAGTTGTTATAATCATCATGATGACAGAGGAGCACTATTGACCACACAGTCTTTATAAACTGCTCAAACCTGCTCAACATCGAGCGTGCAGGTGGCTAAATCCTGATGCAAAGATACTGTGGTCAACATGAAAGATTGCTAGTGTACAGTGTCCAGAGAGCAGGAATGTTTGCTCAGTTAATGCACCACATGAAGTGCCAAATTAGGAAATAATGTGTTGCAGCTGTTGGATTTCTTGCTGTTTTTCACAGCATCATTTTCACATCGAGTCGTCTGACGTCTGCTGGCTGCACACTCTCATCAAACTGAGTAATTCACATATATCAAACAATATAAATAAATGTTACGACACATGCATAAGGATGAAGGTCGGAGCTCTTTCCAGGCTCAAACTTGGCAGCTGTATGAATAAATTCTACCCTCAGTATATTTGGTCAGTGTCCTCTGGAGCTAACAGAGCACAACCTGCAAAGATATTAAGGCCTGCATTAAAGAAAGATCCTGCCCTTGAAAGAGTTCAGCAGGACGTTAATGCTGGTGCAGCTACGGCTGTGGTTACCCGTCAGTACACCGAGGCCCTGAGGCAGGAATACTTGGCTGCTGGACAGAAGAAAGTTTTAACTTTCTCTTCCAATTCAGAACCTTCACATGATTTTCCCACACATTTATCCCCAAAAATCTGACATTTTAATATCACCGCACACTTCAGATCCATCCATCCATTTAGATAGATAGATAGATGTAGATGGATGGATGGATAGATGGATAGATAGATAGAAAGAAATGATTATGTAACAGCAGCACAAAAAATACAATCTACAGTAACTAAACAACAAAGTGAGAATGTATATAAATAAAATAGTTAAGACATAAAGACATAAAAAGGTATGTTCAGAGAACAGTGCAAACTGCATTGATAAATAAAATAAAATAAAATGTAATATATACACTATAAATAAATCTGAGTATGTACAACCCCTGGCAAAAATTATGGGATCACCGGGCACCTAGGATCTTCCTACAGTTGTTTCATTTTGTAGAAAAAAGCAGATCGCAGACATGACGACAAGCTAAAGGCATTTCAAATGGCAACTTTCTGGCTTTAAGAAAAGGAGTAAAAAGGAGTGGTCACACCTTGGAGAGCTGTTGCAACTACAGGACTGACGTGAATCACGGCTCCAACACCAGAGATGTCCATTGAAACAAAGGAGAGGATTATCAGACTCCTTAAAGAGGGTAAATCATCACCCAGTGTTGCACAAGATGTGTGGTCTTCACAGTCAGCTGCGTCTAAAACCTGGACCAGGTACAAACAACATGGGAAGGTGGTTAAAGGCCAGCATGCTGGTCGACCAAGGAAGACATCAAAGTGTCAGAAAACTTAAAGCAAATGCCTCGAAAACAGAAAATGTACAACAAGACAAATGAGGAACAAATGGGAGGAAAGTGGAGTCAACGTCTGTGACCGAAGGAAATGGGATTTACAGAGAGAAAAGCTAAAAGAAAGCCATCACTAACACCTAAACAGAAAAAATCAAGGTTACAATGGGCTAAGGAAAGGCAATGGTGGATGACTGGATGAAAGTCATATTCAGTGATGAATCTCAAATCTGCACTGGGCAAGGTGATGATGCTGGAACGTCTGTTTGGTGCCGTTCCAATGAGATTGATGCAGACGACTGTCTGAAGAAGGTCCTCACAGGTGTGTTCACCTGTCACACAAAGAGGAGTTATTCTACAGGTTTTTGGAGAACGGTAGGAATGATGTCCTGAAGCGTTCTTTATGGGAACGAGGTTGGATCAATGTGAGGGAGAAGGAGCTCTGCTGCCTCAGCAGTGTGGCGTGAAGGCTGGGATGGTCGTCCATGATGGAGAGCAGTTTGTTCAGTGACCTCTGACCCTCACTGACTCAAACATCTCCAGATTCTGACCTGTGATGGATCCTGCTGGCATCTCTGGCAATGCTGCTGAAACCCCCAGCAGACTACAGCAGAGTAGATGGCACTGGCTATCACAGACTGGTAGAAGATCTCCAACATCTTGCTGCACACATTAAAGAATCTGAGCGTCCTATGAAACCTGCCTCATGCAGCTCACCTGTGTTCACTGCTCCAAGCTTTTCGAGCTTGTGGATGATGCCAGTGGTAGAGGAGCACTGACCCAGTACGATGCATTAGGTTCTGACCACCCTGTCTACTGTTCTCCAGAAAGTTCTCACAGACCCAGAGAGACTACAGCAGCACTGAGAAAGACGCTCTACTGCTGCTTTGGGTGCATCAGCATGTTTTAAGCGTGAGCTAGGTCTTCTTTACGGCCTGTTGTTATTTACACTGGTCCTGACCCCCTGGTGTTAATGCACTGAACCCGCACTGTCCAAAGCTACAGCTAGGACCTCCATCATGAAAAGAGCCAGCAAAAGCTTATTGCTGATGTCCTATGTGTGGGAGGAAGGTTACATCCTGTTTGATTTCCACGGCTGATTGGCTGGTTGGCCGGCACCTGTGCTTGCTGGGCCTGCTGCACCTGCACCTTTGACATGGCTGGTAAATCCTGCATTTAGTTTTCTCACTCTGGCAGTAAACGTTGACCCTGCTGCTGTGTCCATGTGAGCTGCAGCAGAAACATTTACAGACATGTTAAATACAGCTGTGCACTCAGAGATGTTTTCTCTCATCCAGCTGAGGATGCGCTGGCTCCTCATTAAAGAATGTTGATGTTTCTGCATAGCGCACAATCATCAACATACAATGCAACACATTTAAGTTGAACATCTGAGGAGAAGTGACTGCTTTCCATTTCCCTGATTAAATATGCTTTACAGACTTGTTTCGTACTTTCTTCATTGGATCTAACTTGTGCCTTGATCGCAGCAATCATGCTGGCATTAAAAGTGCTGATGTCCTGCTGGGCGGCCTCCTTGTACTTTGAACAATTAGAACATCATAAAACATGGAGAAGGATAATTTGTCTCAAAGGAAACTCAGATTGAGGATCTCACTGAGCTGCGTGAGTGATCAGAAGTCTGTAATGCTGTCAGAGAGGCGGTGAATTCACACTCAGATAACCGTGTTGTTCACATTCAATAAACTGCTGTTTGCTGACCTGTGGTCTGTAGAGAGGACGGTATGCAGCTGATTAGACCTCATTGATTATTGTACACTTTATTGAATTTTAGGCTCAGCCTTCTGAACCTTTTGAAACCACAAAACGTCCGCACAATTCTAGACACATGAATTCGGCTGACAGGAAAACGTCTGAAAACCGTTTGTCCATCAGCTGACGTCCTGTACCCTGTAGTGTATTGTCCAGTGCATTTAGAAGGTTTTTCAGTCAAAATGACCCCAAAATCAAAGTTTGTTAACCTTTCACAGGCCCTCAATAACCTTCGGCTTAAATCCAAAGAATTATTCAGTTTTAGAGTATTTAGAGTTAAAGGTTTATATATTTACTGAGTTGTATTTTATTGTTCTATCGTACAGCACTTTGGACCCTGTGGGGGATTTTAAAGTGCTTTATAAATAAAGCTGGATTGGATAAAAAAAAACATCCCAAGCTAAAATAATGCAGCGTAATTTCCTTTCCCACCACTCCCAGCGTAACCCTCTCCCTGAGTCCCAAGCATTTCCACACACTCAGTCTGTCCCAGCGCCATAGAGCAACTGGAAGTTCAGGGTACAGGCAAAAGTATGTGCACTCAGTGCTGAATATGCTGTTTCTCTGGATGAATATGTGTCAGTGCATTTGAATGAAGTTAGGAAAGCACACTCAGCTGATCCTTTTTCTAATTTCAGCTGAAAACAGTGATGTAATTGATGCCCGGCCTAACCCTGAGGTGAGTAAATATGACTGTCAGTATTGTAAAATGCATCAGGAGACGTGGCAGCAGCCAGGATTTCATAGGATCCATCAGTAAAGGAGAGCGTGTGCTGACCTCTCCTGATGCACAACGATCAAACACTGTTACAACTTTCTGGGGACCAAAATTGTTCTGTTTACAGTTACATGTATGCTGAAAGGATGGTATTATATCTACATTGTTGCTATAACCAGAATAGTTATTTATATCAGTGTTTGACTGTGTGAGTTTCTCTGTCTTGCTCTCAACCCTGCTGAGTGTGTCCTGCCATGGTTGTTGTTGAGTTGTTAAAAGGGAACAAGAAGGTATCTGTGCTGTTTGCCAGCAGTGAGCGGTGTTGTTCTTAATAATAATAAATTAGTCATTAGACACCCGTATTTCTTTCACTGCTTTATTTCCAAGCATCTTCTTCAGGTTACCCTGGACACCACCAGAACCTCTCCAGTGTGCACAGCACAGCTTTGCACGATTCTCCAGCTGTGCTTTTAGGGTCACTTTACCTCGGAAAATATGGACTTGTGTAATTTTAGAATTGACTCATGACAGTAGGCTTCAGATGAGACACATGAGTCCACTGGAAAAAATAGACTTGTGGAAAAAAAATCCTCAGTGCTACTACTGGGATGGATGGATGGTGGATGGGTGGATGGATGGATAATGGACGGATTGGTGGATGGATGGGTGGATGTGTGGATGGATGGATGGATGGATGGGTGAATGGATGGATGGATGGATGGGTGGATGGATGGGTGGATGGGGGTGGATGGATGGATGGGTGGATGGGTGGATGGATGGATGGATGGATAGATGGGTGGATGGCTGGATGGGTGGATGGGTAGATGGATGGATGGGTGGATGGATAGATGATGGATGGATGGATGGGTGGATGGGTGGATGGATGGATGGATGGATGGATGGGTGGATGGGTGGATGGATGGGTGGATGGGTGGATGGGTGGGTGGATGGGTAGATGGATGGATAGATGGATGGATGGATGGATGGATGGATGGATGGATGGATGGATGGATGGATGGATGGGTGGATGGATGGATGGATGGGTGGATGGATGGGTGGATGGGTGGGTGGATGGATGGATGGGTGGATGGATGGATGGATGGATGGATGGATGGATGGATGGATGGATGGATGGGTGAATGAGCTGCACTAACCTGCATGAAAGGTGCTGCAAAGATTGATTTATTGATAAAG
>VUQK01028256.1:0-11345 GCA_015106715.1 Bujurquina vittata | reverse complement strand
CTAGTGTGGTGTGTATTCTGACGAAATGTCCTGCTAATACACAAGCACCAACACACACACACACACACACACTTGCTGTTGCTGCCCGAGAGTTTTGGGCCTGCAATAATGGCTGTCAAAAGTGTCACCTTGCTCGATGGCTCAAAGCTGGATCAGATGCTTTAAATGAACTGGATCAACACTTTGCTTTGTGAAAAGAGGTCTAAATTAAATAAAGATGTAGGGCGCTCGCTCAAATTCAAAGAAATGCATTGTTTTTTGAATGGCTAAGGCCCTTCATCTGGATCACATCCTCAAAGCCCCTTAAAGCATGAAGAGCCACTCATAATAATACTGTAGATGTTTTTTTTCTTTTGTTGACAGGTGACACAAAGAGAACCAGGAGAAGATCATAAAGCAGCGGAACATAATAAAACCTTGGATTACAGGACATTTACTTTATTATTTAGCCTGTCACATACCGTAGCTAGGTGTCCTCATTATGTTAGAATATTTAAATCACTCACATGTTTTTCTTTGCTGATAAGTTTGAACCTAAATACACTATTATAAATAAATATACAGATCTTTTTTTTATCCAGATGCAAGAGAGCCCTGGATGGATGTGAATATAAGCATAACTCTTTTTGGTACTTTTTGTTTCCACCAGCTGCATGAAGTCTGTGCTGTTATGTACATTTGTGCTTTCAGCGCTGCTCTGTTAGCCTTGCTCCAAACAGATCACTGCTTCTGCTGCTGGGCTGGATCAAAATGGTATATTTGGTGGTAGCAAAAAGTGCTAAAATGATTTGTACAGCTGAGGGGACCTGTGATGTAATCATTCTCTCTGGATTTGTTACATCAACCAAGTTTTTGGCGGATTTTTTTTTTTCTGCAGTTTAAATCTGAAAACACAGCTGAGTGGAAGTGTTTCAAATGTTGCCACCCCAAGCCAACGACCTTCACTTCTTCCCAGTAGCATGCGTGTGGTGAAGCAATGTCACATTTCATGGATCTGCAGTTTACACTGGAATATGTTTGACAAAGCAAGTAGAATTATGTAAATGTCTGAAGAACAACGAGGTTTTTCTAACACAGGTTTCTCGGCTTAAACTAACGCTGCTGAAGAAAACAGGGAGTGTAAAATTATTAAAGCGGACATTTCATTAAGAATCTACTTTTTTAGCCCTTAAATACATTTTTTTTGTGTGTGTACTTTGAGTGTGTAGGAGTTCAGGAGATGTAAATGCATTCTGTGCGTGTGCTGCGTAGATATTTTTTATATTCTTTTTGGCTCATAATTTTCAGTCTGTTCAGTGTTACGTTTTCTTATCTGTGGCCCCGTAAAAATGAAAACGGTGTCGTTTCGATGCGTCTCAGCCTCCCGTTTACACGACAACGGAGTGAAAACGGTGCGTTTTCGAAACGGGGTCCAGACTGGAGCGTTTCAGAAACACACCGCCTTGTGTTTTTGTGTAAACGGTTGAAAACGACGTGTTTTGGAAACGGGGGTCCTCGCACATGCGCACTATGGTCGTGACCGCCACAGTTTTCCGCGCATGCGCTAACGGAGGAGCAACACTCGTTTAGCATTCACGAGCGCTCCAGTGAACTTTGAGTAGCGCGATTCACGGTCGATCTTTGCTTGTGTTTTTGCCGTTTCATTATTGAGTGTTGAGCGCAGCAGCAATCCGACCTCAGTCGGTCCACAAAGCCTCTCACACTGGCCATTTTGTAAATAATGAATAAATCTTTGTGGGTTAGGGTTCCTGAGTCCCTCCACGCATGCGCATGTTGTGTAAAAAACACCGCCACCTTGTGGCCTGGCAAGGGGAGCTGCACCGTGTAGATGGGAGGCTGACGCCGTTTTCATTTTGAAACGGCGTTGTGTAAATGGGGCCTGTCGCGTCACAGTATTTGCTGTGAAACTGCTAAACAAGGGCATGGACTTCTGGCTAACAAATCTCGTGAATCTGCCATTGATTTCTCGCAGCAATCTTGTAGTCCAGTTCAGTTATGCCGAAGTTGCAAGTAGACAAGTCAAAATGTTCAGTTGTTGGGCATCAGAGCCTCTTCAAAGTGCTTGTTTCTCTGCTGGTAGCTAATCGTATCGCTGCTATCAAACTACAAAAATGGCCGAACGGCGTGGAGTGGAACGCTCTGCAACCTGGAGGGGGGCGGGGCCTGAAATGTCTCATTCCCATTTAAAGAGAGCGCACCAAAACCAGCTGCTCTGAGACTCAGATCAGGTGCAACAGAGGGGTCTGTGGAGCTGCAATAAGGAGGAATTCACACCAAAGCACTGCAGCTCTGCTTTATAGAGACCACAAGGGAAGGATTTAAAAGCACAATATGTGCCCTTTAAGTCATATTTGCTAAACCAGTATGAAATGCCAAAATATTCCAGAAGTTCGGGGCATGTGGAGGATGGAGAGCAGTTATATGGACATCCATTAAGTCCTCATGTGTGTCCAGTTTCTTCTTCTTCCGCTGCCATTTCATTTGTCAGATACTTCATTTGCTAAACACTGGTGGTGCATGTGAAGCAGGGCACTGTGTGTTAATCAGGCTGAAATAAACAGTCCTCTGTCACTGTCCCCTGGACCATAAGGGATACCCCTCGTGCTCGGTTTCACTGTTTCTCATTAGATGGAAAGAGGCAGAGAGGGAGAAACTGTGGGAGTTAGTCTGAGAAAGAGAAGAGGAAGGGAAGGACACGGTTATACTGTATGGCAATGGAGTCACGGGTGGTGGAATATGAAGAAGAAACAGATGAAAAATAAATAAAAAGACATGCAAGAAGGAGGATGTTACTTATAATGAGACCAGGATGATGAAATGGAGGAAACGGGCGATGGCCACAGGGAGCAGTTTTGACAGAGCATGACATACTGCAACAGTGGCCACATATACACGCATATCAGATGGTGGCATAATGCAATGCAGTGGGTTAATCACTTTGCTTATTATGCTGTAATGTGGGTGTAATAGAGATAGATTAGATCACATTTTTATGGGTCAATTAAGACACACATTTCCTCCTGCCCTATCACAAAAAAGCAAGAACTATATTCTCTGGAGGAGGCTTGATCCAAAACAGAGACCCTTCTATTATGATATTTTTAGCTCTGAAAATTCACTTTTTCAGCCTGATGTGGCTTAAAGGAAGAAACGGCTCTATGTAGCAGCTGTGCAAGCTTTGTTCTCAAGCCAAAAAAACCACGAGAACTCTTTATGATATGTTTTTGTTGTATCTTTGTCCTAATTAGGCAGCAGATTGTTTTACCTGGAGATCGTTCATTCAGAGGCATTTCTTTGATGTTACAACATGAATTTATTGTTCAGGCTTATTGGATAATTCTGCAGCGCCATTAATTTGTGCATGTAAGTATGAACTATAATTCTTTATTAATTATAAATCAGACTGTCCTTTGAACCTCCCATCAAGTACCCAGCATGACAGAGACTAATGATGACAGACTCATCTCTACAAACCGATATTGGCACATGAATCTGCACGGGAATCAGAAGGCAGGAGACACGAGTTTGGATATTTTTCTTTGGTTGGCTTTGTTTTCTGTGTGAAGTTTGCATGTTGCGTGTCGGGGTCATCAGCTATGATTGTCTGCTCTGTAGACAGGGCCAAATGCTCTCGTGAAGTGAAATAAAATTAATATTCTATCCTAATATTATTATTATTATTATTATTATTACATATAATACTTTTTTTTGTCAAATTTGTTACTTTTAACAAGTCTAGCACGTGTTCTTCTCTGCATGGCTGTTATGAAGACACCACAATTGTGTGCAGTTGTGCTCATTGTGGGTCTAATGTATGGCGTCGAGCAGACCGTGTGAGAGACGCCCCACAGCTAGGGCTGCAACTAACGATTATTTTAGTAATCAATGAATCTATCAATTATTCGGACAATTAATCCATTAATCAGATTTTTTTTTTTTTTTTAACTGTCACATTCCGGAGATTTTTCATTGAACCACTTAAAGCCTTTTATACAATATTTAAAAAAATAAAAAAAACAAAAAACGATGCAAACGAACAACGAATTCAATCAATTTTTCAAATAAGGAAATAAACATTTTATTGTCTAAAATGAGCAAACATTTAAGAGTTAATGGATTACTAATTAGTTGACGACTATTTCAATAATCGATTCATCACGATTAATACGATTAATCGCTTCAGCCCCGCGCAGGCCGGCGAGCACGCTCGGCAGCCACTAACGATCCTTCCGCAGGTTCACCGACAGAAATCCTGTTACGACTTTTTTGTTTGATCGTCGAACATTTCTACACAAGAAAGGTTAGACTCACCTTCAGCTGTGTTCACAATCTGATCACCACCAGCGAAAGCTGCTCAGCGCAGTGCCGAAAATACTTGTCACATGAGCCAGTCCTACATTCTGATTGGTTCTAGGGATGTCAAGGCTTTCGACGAAGGGTTATGACACAACATGATATAGCACCTATGGAAACAATTCTCCAAATATCGTTGTCTCATTTTTGATGGAGGTGGCATTTATTCAGGCCGGGTGGAAAGCTCTGGTGGGCCGGATGCGTTCACTGGTCTAAACAATCAGTGGGGAGCAAAAGAAGGACCGAATTTGCTCAAATTCAGGCTTGAGATCATCAGCTATGGTCTGACAACAATTTAGCTTTTCACTTGATTTTTAATAATTTTTCTGCATCTCCATCACCGACCAGGATGGACGGCACAGGAAGTCATGAATGAAATGTTCTCTTCATTCACGCTGATGACCATTAAACCAGTCTACTTAACATCTGCCATTATATTACTGCTTATATATTGCATCATATTGCCCCAGTAAGTAATGAGTTTGAATTTATTTGGATGATTTAATTTTGGGTCCTTTCAATCAGTCTTTTGGTTTTCTGCCCTTTGTGGGGATATATGCCGTATTTCTTATAATTAGCTACTGCCTACAAATGTTTATGATGAAATGGCATGAAAGTAACAGCGAGCAACATTAACGTGACCTTTTTTAATGCATTCCTTTGCTTTAATTTATTAAAAAAAAATACAAATATGTGCAGACGTTCCAAACTTGATTTAAAAAAGTTCTGCAGCTGTTTCTGTTACTCCTTGTGGTCAATAAAGGTTAACTGCCACACACTTCTAAATGCCACTTCAAATGAGCTCATTATAAACTGTCAGCCTGTTGCTGTTTGATCCATGTTTGAGCCAGGTGAACCAGTGCAGACTCTGTGTCCCGACTCCTTGCTTCTGACTGTTAAAGCTGATTACATCCTGAAAATACCACCAATGTGTCGAGAGCGAGCCACAGCAGAATACTTAAAGAACGTGGAAGTAATGATGAAAACTGGCCCCAGGCTGCCCTGTAGTCAGAAACATCAGACGCTGCACCTACAGGATTTCTCCCATCACATTTATCCGTTGAGATGGAAGGAGGGCAGAAGAGTGTCAGGAGAAAGGAGCTGGATTATTGCTTTGGATCAACAGTAATTGGCTGACTCTGTTAACTGATTACTTGGATGGGCAATTAATGGGAAAATTGAACAACAGATTTGAGGAGTAATTGGTTGGAGCATTTCTTAATGATGTGTTTTTTTTTTCCCCTGTTGCCCCGGAGTCAGGAATGTTAGTAAAAGTACCCGAGGAAAGCGTTTATGATCTTCCCTCATAAAGGAATAACTTTCAGATAGCGCTACTGCATGTGTGATTGTAAGACGCAAACACAGTTTGTGTTCCATCCGCAGCATCACACCTCTCATCACACTCTTTTTTTTTTTTTAGAAATAGCTACAATCTGGCAAACCTTTTTATCATCCTACACCTAACCCCTCTCCTCCACTATGTGATGAGCAATTCAAGATGATGATGATGATGCATTGCTTTGACATGGCACAGACTTCAATGCCAGTGCTTTTATGCAGCTACAGTATGTGGCCTGGCGTCGTATCGGTTAGGCTGTGTACATACAAACGTTCACAACTTAGCCTGAGGCTGCTAATGAGCTAGTAGGCAGTGGAGTCCTCAGCGGAGAACGAATCCCCGGGCTTCCACCGGGCTGCTGGATAAACCTGGCCTTGCTGAGACTGAGAACGCCCACTCACATCTGCAGTATCTGCTTTGTGGCTCAGTGGATATCCCTCCTATCACCAGCACGCACACACAAAAACACACCCTCTTTCTCCGCCCGCCATGTCATCCTCGCCCACGCTCGCACACCCGCGCACTCCTGACTCGCTCACACACACCCGTGATACTGTCAAACACTTAAATGCCAGACGACCTTCCACCCACCTTCTGCATCCCACATGCACAGACGCAGTGAGAGGAATACAGATACACACACACACACAAACAGACACACACACCCACTGGTGGAAACAGACACGTACAGCATCCTGCTGTCCTGGAGGAGAGGGTTAATCCTTCCCTCGCTCTCACTTTAGCTTCTACTTCACTTCATGAGGCAAAAGTTGACCTTTTAATCCATGACACTTTTTGTCAGGTTTCTCCTACATGGCACCGCTTGGTTCTCCTTTTTAGACACGCCGTCAACATCTTACTAAAGTTGGATGTTGTGAACGCTCGGGGCATTTTCAAATTGATGATTTATTTTATTCTGTAGTTTTTTTCAAATCTACGAGGTGGGAATGAGATGGTCAGCATCTCCACCCCAATTAATTTATGCAGCATACGCTGTGCAAATGTAGACGAGGTCGAGACCACCCGCTGACTGAAAGCGAGCATCAGAATGAGGAAGAAAGGTGATTTAAGTGATGCGGTGCCAGATGGGTTGGTCCTAGTAGTTCAGAAACTGCAACCATCTCTAGGGTTTACAGAGCATGGTCTGAAAACAAGGAAATATCCAGTAAGTGGCAGTTCTTTGCCTAAAAAAACCTGTTGATGGTCTGACAAGTCTCAAATCCTGATATCAGATTTGGATTTTAGCATCATGTATAGAAAACATTAAAGCCTGGCTCCATCCTGCCTTGTATCAATGATTCAGGCTAGCGGTGGAGTAATGATGTGGAGGATGTTTTCTAGGCACACTTTGGGCCCTTTAGTACCAACTGAGCATCGGTAAAAGCCACACCCTACCTGGGTATGGTTGCCAACCATGCCCATCCTTGACCACGGTGTACACGTCGTCTGATGGCTGCTTCCAACAGGATGATGCGTCATGTTCTTAAACATGAAAATTGTTCACTTGATTCGCCTCGTCGAATCCATGCCACAAAGAATGAAGGCATAAACGGGTCTAACACAGTCCCATCAAGGTTTACCTGGTTGTTAACGGGCATGCACAACTGAAGCAGGTCATCATTTTGGTGTCCACGTGTAGTTATCCGGCTGTTGAGATTGTGGAAATTCTAATAAAGCAGAGGCGATGGAGATTTCTTTGCATGCACGTATTCTGACTGTGATCATGCTGTGCACAGGTAGACTGCTGACTGGTTGATTGAACAGGAAAGATGACAGCGGAAGAAGTATGAAAAACATCAAAAAGTGCGCATGAGAAACACAAACAGGGGCTGCAGTGGACAGTTCTTTGGCTTTTAGAGGCTAACAAAGACCAAGCACAGGCATAAAGTTCTTATTAGCAGGTCTTATTGTGACACTGCCCCCTGGTGACGGTAGACTACACTGCTACAGGTCGTGGTACCTTTGGACAACGACCTGCAGCAACAGCAGATCACATACTGTACACTGATCACCCGCATTATTACAGTGTTCTGCTGGGAAACCCTGCAGACAGTACAGATCAAGGACACCCCCTTTTAGCAACATACTCCCCTTAGCAGAACGAGCAAAATCTGCCCAGGAATGGCCCCTCTAGGGATGCACCTGAACAAGCCCAATCCACAGAGGGCTAACCCTACAACCCACACGGCCCAGTGGATCCGGTACCAGACAGGAAGGAACACCCGCAGACGTCTCATTTCCATTCCAGAATATTAGTCTGGTGGTTTTAATGTTGTGGCTGATGGATGTACGTGCAGTAGATTGTGGTCCATGTGGCAGCTGGTAATGGCAGAGAGAGACTCATTTCCGCTACGTGTTACAAGCGATGAGATTAGTCTGCTGTGTGTGTGTGAGTGTGTGTGACAGAAGGAGAGTGAGGGCGAGACGGTGTAACGGGCGGATTAGAGGACGCGCTGCATACTTTTACATGAGCTTGAGTTAAGAAAAGGAAATTGAAAAGCAAGTAGGTTGCGAGATGAGCGTGTACGTGTTTGTTTGTGAAAGAAGGAGGGAGGCCCCCGGCTGAGCCAGACAGCTTTCTATATCTCCCTCTAACAACACCTCAAGGTCAGCTGAGGTTGGGGCTGCTGAGACTGGAATCTGAGTCGACTGCTGCACAGCCAATATCTGCTCAGCTTTGTTACTCTTTTTTTTTTTCCTATCAGCACTGTGTCCCACAATCCTCTGCAGTGATTAAACATCTGAAAGGGAGCGTGAATTGGGATGATGGGATAGAGAGCGACATCGAGTATTTGAGAGCGCGTGTCTGTGAATATTTGTGGGCTGTGTGTGTGTGTGTGTGTGGGAAAAAAAAACCAGATCTGCAGACAGAGACAGATGTGACTCGGTGGTCGTGAATGCCTCTGTTTACATTTAAAAATAGTCCGGCACACCTCAGCCACACCTCATTGCTCCTTTGCAATGGAGCTGTGCCAGCGAAAGTCGGAGGAAAACAAGCAGAAAAATGTTTAAGCACATTCCATAAAGACTGCCTCTATGTGTCACTGTCAAATCTGAGTATCGATGATCATCGACGCTGCCCTTTAGCGCCCTTTCTGCTCGTATGTGCAACATCACACATCAAATCGGCTTTTAAAGCATTCGGAGGGCCTTTTTTCCCTTTTTATGTTTTCATGCATTTGAAGAGAGCAGGATCAGCTCCAAGAACATATCCCCTGGAGTGTGCGCCTCTCTGCTGATGTTATTGAATGAGCGATTGAAGTTCATCCATCAAAATCAGTGCATTACAGCGTAAGGAAGTCTCAAAGTTTCACTGGCTATGAGCCAAGCTGTAGAAAGCGGTGTGTTATACAGCTCAGGTTCTCACTAAACTGTGTTGAAAGCAGATGAAAAATCATTAGCAGCATTTCTGTGTGGTTATGGTGGGCCGGAGAGCCTTATTATTCTCCAGGCAATGCGGCAGGATAATCAGAAGGCTCTTGAGATGACATTGCTATTCACATCCCACCACTTTTCTTCTGTCAACACTAAAATGTAGGTGAAATGCGATTTGATGTCACTCGTGAATAATAATACAGCTGTACTTTTAAAGACTATATTTCAACGTGCAATAAGAAGCAGATGACAGCTTTCCCGTTTTCAAGATTACTTTTTGACAAATCGTAGAAAGTTTCTCTGTGGTGCGTTTCACGACTTCATTGTGGGTTTCCTCCTCTCTCTTTCAGATGTGTAATTCGTTTCTTGAGCGTCTTTCTTCATTGGGCAACGCAAATCAAAAGGTTAAAATTAGACACAAGGTGTGAAATACAGTTAAAATAATTTCCTTTTTAAAGTTGAGGTTAAAAGTCAAAGGGAGTAAAATGAGGGTTTCACAGACTCGTTTCTTCCGTCTCACTCACACTGCTGAGCTTCAATACATCCGCGAAACACCAAGCAGTGTGCAGGAATTAAAGGAGCCAATATTGGCTTGAAAATCTTTCATCTTACTCACAAAGACGGGAAATTGTTGCAATTTGCACATGAGAAAACAACTGCAGCAGGTGATGCAGGAATAATACTACTACTAATAGCATCAAAGAGAATTTCAAGACTTCGTCTATTATTGGAGATCAGAGGATTGTGTAGCTCCGGCACCCTTGGCCCATGTTGTTAAAAGTGCCGTTAAATGAAGAAAGTGAACTCGGAGTTCAATGAATTTCCACGAGCAGTCTGACGCAGACAAACAGGGACAAAAAAAAAACCCCTCTGTGAGAGAGAAAAACCGAGTCAAGCTGAGGAAAAACACAGCAGAGGAAAGGTGGCTCAGCACGCAAGAGCTAATTTCACACCAGCAAGTCAAGGAATCCAGATTAAAAGACCAATCACACACGTAGCACAGAGAAGAGGAGCTTAATAAGACTGAGTAGGTGGACAGAGACGACAATCAGCCTGAGAGTTTGCCGGTAATGAGCCGGGCGCAAAAGTCCGACAGCGGCCTGAATCCAAACCGGAGCGATCTGTGAGCCTCGTGAATTCTAAATTATTCTCCGGATTTTATTTGCAATGCTTAAAAGTGGAGTTTCACACACAACATTTCGGACCTTCTGCCTGCAAACATTTCAATTTGCAATTTCTTTACTGTATGAGCAATAATGTGCACGTGCAGTGAATACACTGCAGGAACTCTGTAACATGGAGCTCCTATCAAGGAACAATGACTCTGGTCCAGTAAGATGGAGGGGTGAGCTCGCTGTGAAGCCCACTTGGGAAACAGGAGGCACTGGAACAATGGGTGTGAGGGAGAGGGAGGTCCGGGGGAAGCGGAATTGTTTTCCAGAGACAGATTTGTAGACCGCTGCAGCAGCTTGTAAGCAGCTTTCACTCGGATGGAACAACACCAACAGAGTCGTGCATCTGCCGGCGCATGAACACGATTGTGTTTAGCTTGTAGTTAACTTTAGGCGTTTTTCCTGATGGAAGCAAAGCATCAGAGCCGGGCAGCCTCGTTTTATGTGCAGCGTGCTGCATGTACAGTGTCTCGGAGCAGTGTGGGTATTAGCAGGGAGGTGGGGGAGCCATGCTAGGCCACGCAGGGCTGTAATGATGATCTTCACCATGAGTGATAATGAGTGCTAAGGTAATCCTCGGCCGGGACCACAAGCAAACACACGATAAACACACTATTCTCACACGCAGTGGTGAACAAAATGTCACCGAGATACCGCACAAACGCTTATCAGTCTGCCTACTGAGCATGAAGGGAAATCAGAGGCGCACGATCTCGCCCCCGAGGAGGGAAACTTATGGCGCCCCAAAGGCTCTTACGGTGACACTCCCTCCTTACTGCTTCCTCTCGTCCTCTCTTAACAGCTTTATTCTTTTGTCACTCAGGCAATCAGATAGATAGTAGTGTCCTGAAACCCTTCCTACTGCTCAGTGACCGGGGGAGGGGGGGGCCTCCCTGATGCGACCCCTGAGCCCTGAGGTTTTCCATTGGAGCCACCTCTGAAAGGAAAGATGGGGAGATGGAAGAAGCGTTTGTGAGTTTCTGTGTGCAGTGTGGCCAGTAGAGTCTAAGGTGTGTTTACAAAAATGGGCGTGCGCTTGAGTGGGCTGTGCACGTCGACGAGACCCTCGTAGCGCAGATAAAAGCAAAGAAAAGCGAATCTCTTTC
>VUQK01028246.1:10528-42887 GCA_015106715.1 Bujurquina vittata | reverse complement strand
AAGCTCTGTGAAGCTTGACTGCAGAAGTCATAATCAGGAGTAATAAGAGTCCCGTATTACTGAAATTCAACCCACATGTTTGTTAGTGGATGGCAGCTTGAAAAATATTAGCTAAGAATGAAACTAGTGATGAAGGTTATGCTTTTAAGTTCAATAAGGAAGACCTGTATTTAGTTATCTGCTTTATGCTAGTCTATCACCTCCCACTCTGGTAAACTCGCTTTTTTTTGTCATCACTCTTGCCTGACCCTTTTCTTGTCCGCCTTCTGCTAATCAATCCACCTCTGTTCTGTGTGCTTTAAATTTTAGCGCTCATCTGTCATTCTGCCTTTCAGGCTCTTATTCATGTGACCCTCCTCCTTCCCATCTCTGCCTCTTCCAAGTCTCCACCTGCTTCATCTCTGCCTCCGACAGTGTCTACACTCGGGGGGGTTGTGTATCAGTATGTATCTGATGGATGATTGTTAACAGATAGTCCTGGCTCCTCCCTAACCCTCTAATGTGTTTGCCACCCTGTCATGTATCAATTTGTTCTCATTGGTAGTTGCTTCAATCGTTCCCCACTAGTTGTTGCTTTCAGTTGCTGAAAGTCATTCTCAGTTGTTATCTGTGTGGACTCTTCTTAAGAGGCCAGCTTACAACATGAACATTGGCCATTATTTATCTTAATAAAAGCAAGTTGCCAATGGGGTTTGTGTAACAGTTTGCTTCCTGGTTGTTCACATCATCGTGTTCCTGTTTAAACCAACTTGTAAAGTGTAAATCTTGAAGTGCGTGTGCCAAAATGCAAATTCAAAGCATTGCTGTGTGACATATTTGCCGGAAGCAAAGCATCAGAATGCAATAACAAGCTAAACTGTTGTCACAGATCTGATGCTGTTAATGTATTTGGCATTTTGCCCCCTGATTCATGTTATTTTGTTCAGATATTTAGCGGGAAGTTTCATTAGAGTAGCAGCGAATATGTCCCCCTCTTTAAAATGACTGTCAGATCTTTCCCTCCTGGTTTGCCAAATGATTCTTGCAAATGAGTCGGATAAAAGTTAGGAGGAAAAATAATAATCAAAATAACTCAAATTAAAGTAAACTTTCATGCTCATGAAGCCTGCATTGTATTGTATGTAAAGCTTCATGTGCACTCTCTGATTGCCTGGTTTCTTCTGAACAACATCACGGCTCTTTCAGTAAGCCCATTAGTGAAAGTCGATGCTCTGATGTCATTCAGCTTCTGCAAACAATTACCTGCGGTTTAGATAAATTCAAATACTGAAACTTAATGTCTTCCTTGGTTTCTGAGCCTCCACATCTATGTGCCAGTCATTCATGTCCTTACCCCCCTCACTCACCATCACCACCACCACCTCCTCTCCTCCAGAAACCAAATTTCCAAGCTGGTTGTCCCATTGCAAGCAATTAGATGTCAGGTCACAAGCACACCAGCAGCTGGGTCCTGTTTCAGCACAGTGCAAGTTCAGTACAGGTTTCAGTAAATGGGGTACCATGAGTACATCCCCAGATTGTGCGCGTATACAAACCAGCTGGCCCCTGCAGCTAAATTGCTCTATGGTGCAAAGTAAAGTGAAGGGAACCTGAATTTATTAGAAAGGTGTTCTGAATGTGTACTGCAGTGTTTCGCTTTCCACCTTGAGCGATTGCAAGAGCACAATAATTACATTGGCCATGTATAGACATGTACATACATAAATTCTTCCAAAAACATGTTTGACTCTGCATATTTTAGGCGACCCATCTCCTTGCCATTATGCTGTAGTAGATCAGAAATAGACTCCACTGACATGCCGCGTGGACAGAAGAAATCTCCAGAGCGATAAAGTTGCCAATCAGTTTCCTCTGTTGAAATTCTGAGGCTTCATCATAGATTTAACTGACTTCATATTAAACTATTTTTTCATTTTGTTCTGAACCACAGCCTCTTAAGGAGTCGAGTTACTTTGTGTCCAGACAAATTAGTTTCTTGCAGTTCATCTGAGAGCTGCGTGCAGCTGCAGTCAGAGTTGTCAAGTCAGGGCAAAGCAGGGGTTTCAATTCAAGCATCAGTCCTGGGGTTCATGTACCTAAACTAAACATGCTGGCCTTAGAAAGATGACTTAAACACTTTGGCAGGCCTGTCAAAAGCTTTGCTCAAACCCACAGAACTTATAAATTCCAGTCAGGATGCTAAAGTTTCCAAACATATGAAATAAGTCGTAGTGAATTACAGAGGAATGTGTATAAAATGATGCAGAAGATGTAAAAAAAAGAAAGAAAAAAAAAAGAAATACAAACTGGAGTTGCATGATAATCAAGTTATGTTGAAACTATGTCTCATCTCATCTTGAAACTAGTTCAGGGGAGATTTTGAGAGAATTGTTGGGAACAATACAGTTGAAATCCTGTATTTATTATTTTGTCTGCACACTGTTGGGCTTCAGCACACATCAGCTCTGTGGGACTGCAGAGATCAGAGGGTCACTGCGAGTTTCAGCTCCGTGTCTTATTTTGATGTTTTGTTTGGGTGCTTTTCAGGAAGGAGGGTATTTTAGTTTTCCCAGCGACTGATAGGCCTCGCTGTTTACAGAAGCACAATTATATGAGTGACTGCCCAACATACTGTTCAAAAATGGGTCCCTAGGGTCCCCGTATAACTGCTCGAGGCTCTGTGAAAAGGGAGCTAGTGTCTCTGCTAGCTGCTATAAACCATTTTACTGTAGTCTAACACTGTGGACACTGTGCTAAGTCCGTCTTTGCAAAGTCCTCCATGTTTAACGTGCACGCTGAGAAGGATTCGTAGAGGCAGGTATTTTAACATGTGGTGGGGAAGCTGCAAAACTCGCCAATGGAGATGCATTTCACAAATTTCCTGATCGGCCTCTGACATTCCCAGTGGGATTTGTCATTGGGGACTTTCTCCTTTTTCCCCCTCTAAAAGTAGGATGTCAGGAGGCATTTAGAGGGCTGCGAGGGCAAAATAGGAAGGAGGGAGGAAAGGCAGGGACAAATACAAAGAAAGTCCCTTTGAAGAATAGAGGAAGCAAAAGCTGGAAAAAGATAAAAAGGTGAACAGAGACAAAGACAAAGGTATACTGATTTAAATATAAACCACTAGCTCATTACTTTTCTTCTGAGTCACCCACAAAGGGCTTTAATGAAAACATGGGAAAGAGCTGTGATCGTGTCTCTCAGTGAAAAGCCAGGAATATGCCAGTGCCTGAAGAGAAATGGCACTCTTCTTTAAAGCTTGTTTAGACTAGAGAGCAAAAGAGCTTCCATAATTCCTCATGCTGTCATTTAATGTCTCCCTCTACAACCTAAACCGCCCTCTCTTTCTGATCATCCTCTTCTCTGATTATTCCTCTTTAGATAGAGTTTAGAAGCGGAGTGTCCGCTTTTGCGCGTCTGTGCCTGTTTAGTCTGGAAAACACAAAATCCCCTGCAACACTGAGACGACAAACACTGTGCACAGAAGAGACACTTATGAGAACTCTTCTGGCTTTTTGTTTGATTTGAATTTGTATATTTTGTCTGTATTTACTTGTTCTGCAGCAATTTGCACTTCTGCCAGCTCAGAGGGACATCAACATAGAAATGTTGCAGAAGAATAGGAGGAGGATGAGGAATAGGAGGAGTGGACTGGATGGGGACGCACTATGATGAAATGCGGTCTGTTGTGTGTACGCCCTCAGTTGGAGATGCTGGAGGGCTGTTTCCCCACCAGAAGTGGGGGATGTTTATTTACTGTACAGTCCACTATTTTCTGCTTCCGTTCTCACTAAACCTTTCCTTCCCCCTTTCTCTCTCATTTTCCCCCAATTCATCCTCTTCTCTGCTGCCCCTCCTCCCTCCCACCTCGGCCCACTCTTTCCTGCAGCTTCCCCTTTCCCTTCAAATCAGGCTCATCTTTTCCCTTCACAAATACTTTCTCATCCACCTCACCCAGCTTGGTCACGAATGCCAGCATCAGAACATAGACCATGTGTTTTTAGGCCCCCTTCACACAAAGTACTTGCTAGATCACCAAACAGTGAAACTAAAACCCTCTGGATGACCCCTTTCTTCCCCTTATTTTGGGGGATGATGGTAGGGCATTGGAACAGGAGTGCAGAGACTGCATGTGGTAATTTTTGTACAGACAAAACAAGCATGCTCACTTCATGTGGTGTTTAACCAGGTGCAGTCAAGTGAAAACAAAAGTTTTGACAAACTAAGTCCAGTCTGACTGTTTTCATGGGAATATAGAGGGGCAGCAGCATGTGCTGCTAATCAAATGCTCTTGATCATCAGCGAATCAATCAAGGTGATGCAAAGGAATCAAAGTCCCGACCTCAACCGAATTTAAATACTGTGGCAGGACTTAAGAGAGCTGTGCATAAATGAATGCTTGCAAACCTTGATGAACTTGAAGCACAGCTGTAAAGAAGAGTCACTAAAATTCCTCCACAGGTATGTGACAGATTGATAACATGAAAGTGAAAACTATTGCCTCAAGGCTTTACTGCTAAAGGTGGCTACCTTTAGTTAAAGTCTTCCCTTTTATGACAGCCAGCCTTTTCTAAGGGTGGCCTGTTTATAACACTAATATCACTTTTGCATTCAGACAGCATCAAACCAGATGAAATCTGCTCATTTCAAAAATACTTTTGGTCCCCGTCTGCACTTTACCTTATCAGATTAGCTGTCTTTTATAATAAATGGAACACAGAAATAAAACAAATAGATGTATGGAAAAGAATTGGTCAACATATATTCAGAATACACTGTAAGCATGCAGTACTGAAGCCTTATGATGACACATGAGCTATCTGTTTCATTCATTTTCAAAGAATGGATTACAGTTTTCCATCATTAGTATTTCTCTGTCCAGCTCAGTTGAAAGTGGCATTAGGTGATCGGGTGGATACGACTACGGAAACAGAGAGCAGATGAAGGCCAAATCTCCTTCCAGGCTTTTGCCCAAAACTCCAGTTCTTTCAGGTCAGCTGGAAATTTCATGCCCATTTCTGGCCATCTCTGTAAGGCTCTCTGTTTATTCTTCTCTCTCAGTTCAAACGCTGCATTATGCAGACATTGACTGTGAAACTTGCAATGTATTAAAACATGGGCTCAGCATGCATTAATGAGGCATTACCACTTACTCTTTTTCTCCTCAGAAATATCACGCCAGAAGAACATGGAAGGGCGATTAAGCGATTAAAGCAGATTACATCGCCAGGGCATGTTTGTATATTTTTCCAATTGGGACTACTTGTTTTTCTTGGTTCTGGTTCAAGCACTCCCTACAGTAAGTGCAGATGTGATTTTCCGATGGCTCTTAACTGGTTTATAAATTTCTATACTTTGCCATTGCTGACCTTACAAGTTCATAAGGAAATTGTAGAGAAGAGGAAGTTGGGGGTTTACTGAAACCTCTGGCCCACTTATGGGCATGTGTGTCTGAATATGTTAAGGCATGTTTTCTTCTGAGTGTGTGAAGCTGTTATACTGCCCTGGGGCCAGTGACACAGCTAGAGTTATTGTCTCAAAAAAGAAAAGAAAAAAAACCAACACTTTATTCTCTGGAAACATAATTTAGCAACAGCACCTGTCAGCTTTCACCTTACACCTTTAAACAGCTTTCTGCGACAGTGTGTTCTCACTCTTTAGGTTTACCACATTCCCACCCATTCCTGTTCCATCCGCCGTCTGACCCACAGGTCTCAGTGTTACCTTTTTGTTTTCTTCTGTAGCTTGCTGATTTGGCTCTTAAGGGCGGCATTAACATCAATTTACCCAATTAAAACCAGAATGCGTGAAGATTCAGCACGTTGCAGCTCTCGAGCCAAATATGTAATTGAGCTAATAGCAGCTGTTCAAACCGGATCTTATAACACATTCACATGTTCCATTAGGAGCAGCACTTGCGAGCCAGCGGTGGAGTGACTGGCTCCAGATGTTCTGCGCAGTGTTGAAAACAGCCTCACAGGATACAACAGGGGAGATGAGGCGATGTGTTTTCTATCACAATAGAAAGATGAGAATCTTCCTTGGTGATTTTTAAAGACCCTAAAAGGAGTTCTATTTTTACCCGCTCTGAGCTTATAGGGCTGCATTTAATTAGAGAGCCTTTCTTTGGTATAGAATAGATTCTCATGAGCAATTATGTCCCCATTAGCTGTCCAAATGATATTGCCTCAGAGATTTTGTCATCACATTTTGGCTCTGAGAAAGGCTGTGATTGAGTCGCGTCAAAAACAGAGCTGATTAAGGAAAATTCTGCTTTTGTCTCTCTGCCCTGGCTTCATTGTTACATGGATCTGTGTTTGTACTTGTTTCACAGATGTGTCCTGAAGTGTTTATAACAGTGTTTGTTTCTGCCAGTAAGAAAGATGTCCATTGTTTCTGCAGAGAAATTGGCATCTTATTAGCACCATGTTTGTAAACTACTGTTTCAGGGTCTACTGCCAGGAAACCTTCCCAAGACCAGACAGCTGCGTTCTCAGGGGAAAGTTATTCTTGTTGTTGCTCTCCTCGGGTGGTTAATGGAGAATAAAGTCTTTCAAACTTTTCTCTCATGATTGAGGGTTTCCCTGTTTTGTCTGTCAGGCATTATACTCATTAAATCTCCATCCAAGATAAAGATGATTATTGATGCACATTAAGTATTACTAATCAACTGAACTCTTATTTTACTTGCCTCATTACTTTATTATAAATGTAAAATGCTGCAGCTGAGATTCTGATTTAAGTAACAAAGGTTTTAAAGCATTATCCACTTAGAATTTGTGTCATTTAAACTCTTGTCGCTGGATTTAGCGGTTTGCATTTTCAGTAAATTGCTTCTATCAGTTAATTGCTTCCTGGTAGGTCTCCTGTGAGGCATGGGAAATCAGAAAATTTTATCTAAATACCAAACCACATGAAAATGGGTTGAAACTTCAGCAGTTATTTTAATTATGGACAGACCTCCTGCCCCAGTCTACATGCTCAAGAGATGTGGCGGGCCCTGATAAAATGTGAAAGAAAGAAATATTTCAGTCACTTGCTAACAGTAAGTTAGACTAGCAGTACCGGCCTATATTCCACTGCAAGCAAAAGCCATGCATTCATAATTTTACTTAAGTAAAAGGAAGCAGAGTAACACAAAAGGCTGATGCACCATTTCATGCTGGTATAAAAAGGCATAACATAACATGGAATATTTAAGTTTTTTTATTTTTTTTAATATTGTTGGTCAAAAAAGTGCTAATGCTGACAGCACATGTCTTGTTGCCTGTTGAAATGTAGCCGTGTGGATGAAATTAGAATGTTCTCAAAACTGCAATTAAATGCTTTTATTGTGCTACGTTCAGCCTCAGAACAAAAAAGCAGTCAGTACAACTCAAAAGTGAGAGTTAAAACTTTAAACCGTAAATACCGAACACATCTTTACCCAAAATAAAGTTTACACAGGAGCACAAATTTAAAATCTAAACCTAAAGAGGACCATCGAGCCCTTTTTCACCGAGCGCTGGTGTGGAGGCTTCTTCCGCGTCAAGCAGAGTGTGTTTTACAACTCATCTTCTCATCTGTGCTTAGTTAACGCCGGTTGTGTTCTTCTGTGGTATTGGTTTATGTGGCTCTGATCTCTGCAGCTAAGTGCTCCTTAAGCAGTCAACTCAACTATAAATCTCAAATTTTGAGCCGATCAAGAATCTAGAGGAGAATCTTGCCATATTGTGGCTTAAGCAGAGGGTAATTGGTGTCTGGGGACTTTTTAACGAGGGAGTCATTAAGGTTGCTTATGCTCTTAATGATACTAACGTGGTTGACATCTGTTTGCACAGAGTGTAGCGCTGCATTAAACAGAAATGGTTGCACTTCATTAAACAAGAAGCAAAACATGAACCAGCAGTGCTTTTTATGATCATCTTCCTTCCTTTTTTAAAAAGCGCTTCAACACCTTTTTTTTTAATCTTCTTAGAGAAGTACAGTACATGACAGATGTTTCCATGTATAGAGCAAAACTGACATGTTATAGCTAACATATGTATAGCAAGTGGCTTCCAGTCTTGGGCTGCCCAGAGAGGCTTTATACAAGCTTACTCCAGCAGAAACTGATTTAGACTGACGACAAGCCTCCATCACTGCTTCAAATCCCCGTTTGTCACTCTCTGCTTGCTTTCAGGACAATGTTTGTGTTAGAAGTGAAAGTTGGGCAGCGATGACCTTTGACTGTGAGTGACATTAAACAAGGCAATGGTGCTGTACTGGCATCAAAGGAGCCATGGTTTAGATTAGCAGCACTCTAAGGGATCCACATCTGTTTGATGCTGTTTGAACAACATGGAATTAATGTCGAGCGTATAACATGCTGGACGACAGACAAGTGACTACATAGTTTTTAGGTGATGTCACATCCTGCTGCTAATGTGCCCTTCAGAGACACAGCACAGACATTCCCTGCATTCTTGTCAGTGAAGGGGAGTAGAGTAGTTATACATCTTATTTACATTGTGCAGCAGCTGCTAAATATTCACATTTTAAAGTTATTAAGTTACTTTCTTACATTTTTTTTGTGTGTGTAGTTGACCACTGAAATTACAATTTTGGGCCAGAAGAGGAACTAGATGTGTTTACTTTTGCTGTTACCACACTCAACTGTGAACACCCACTGGCAATCCATCCCCCCCTTTGTCTGTCATGATCCTGAACTTTGTGAAAGCATGCTCAGGTAATGCAAGCCAGGCAGCTGGCACACACAAGACTTTTTATTAAAAATGCTCAGAAGAGTTATCGTGTGCTCTTTTAAAAGTTGCCTCCAGTTTCTGGAAGGTTTGCTTTTATTTTTGTGGGTTTGTGCATGAAATGTGAAGAAGTGGATCCCAAACTGAGCTCAATTGTTTGTTTACATGCGCCCTTTTTGTACTTTTTTTAATTTAACCAAACCAAGATGATCCCACACAGCTTCAATAATATTGAGGTCAGGGCACTGGGGAGGCCAATCCATGACTGATAGAAAACACACAATGGAACACTATCCAGGTATGTTTTTACTGAACTGGCAGTGTGTTTGGGATCATTGTCATGCTGTGAAATGAAGCTTTCCAGATGGTATTGCACGATGGATCAAAATCTGATGGTACTTTTCTGTGTTTATAATTCCATAAATCTTGATAGGATCCCCAACACCAGTGTCTGAAATGCAGCCCCAAAGCACGATAGAGCCTCCACCATGTTTTACAGATGGCTGTAGACACTCACTGTTGTACCACCTCTGTACATTGACAAAAATCTGAACCCAAAATTACAAATTTGGATTCATGACTCCATAAGACCTGTTGCCACTGATTTGCAGTCCAGTTCTTGTGTAATTTAGCATACTTCAGCCTTTTCTCCCTGTTTTCCTTCTTTAGGAATGGCTTCTTGACAGCCACCCTTCTACTGAGACCATTTTGGATGAGGCTTCTGTCAAGAGAGGATGGATCAACTGAAGGGTCCGATGCATTTGTCATGTCCTGCCATTTTCACATATTGTTCATCTGCTGTAGATAGTTTTTTGAGCTTCCCCCTTCTTCCTTTGTCCTCTATGTGTCCAGTTTCCTCAAAATCTTTAAGGACACATTGCACACAAGGCACCCAACTTAAAGATATGCCGTGCTTTTAGCTAACTGCTCTTTAGGAATAACTTTGTTGGTGCAAAAATATTTTACACCTGAATATGTAAATTTTACTAAAAAAATAGGAACACATACAGTAGTGCACCAGGGTGGCTCCGTGGATGAGCAGACAGCCATGTACGTATGCCACATGCCTGTGGTGCAGAGGGCCCAGACTGGTGTCCAAACTGTGGCCCTTTCATCTCCATTCATCCCCCACATCACTTTCCTGTCTCTCTTCAGTAAAAAGGCAAAAAGGCCAAAAAGAAATAGGAACATGTGTCTTTTTATGACAGCCTGCTAGTAACAAAGTGCCTAAAGATACAATTTAAAATAGATTCTTTGCTAAGTTGTTTGTTATGTGTCGACGCAGCACTGATTCATCCTTTAAGTTTGGTGCTTTTTTAAAGCTGGAATGATTCATAGGTCAGAGTTAAGTAGAAAGCAAAAAAAAAAAAAAAAAAAAAAAAAAAAAATCAATGTTGAAAAAAAACCTGAAAGACTTTCAGAAAACCTGGAGAACTATTGCTCAAGACCTCTTTAAAAAACAAGAGAGTCTACCTGCTTTGAAGCAAAATATAAAGAAAGGAAGGGTGGCTCAAGATTTTTGCACAATTATTAGACCTAAAAGACTGTTACACATTCCCTCTGACAGTTAAGCTCAGTTTACTGCATTGACTCAAAGTCTGTGTATTCACCAGTGAGCTAATCTATGCTATCATCAGAGATTGTTGTGAAGCGAGCTGTAAAGTGAGCATGTCCCCACTGCTTTGTGTAAACAAACTGTGTTGTTCAGTCCTCCTCCTAGACAACTGGAGCCGTTACCAGCCACCGCAAGAACCGAAGGCTCTCTGCTTATTAAAGACTGCCTTAATCCACAGTCAGTTTCATAAGCCCCTCTACCCCTTGCTCTCCAGCCCTTCCTCCCTTCTTCCTCCAACCTCATTCTTTGTGGGTTTTGGGTTGGCGTCACAGAAATGGACCCCAGTTCTTTCTCTCTCCATCGCTCAAATTTTCCTTTTCTTGGTACTCCCTCTGCTTCTGCTTCTTCTTCTCTCTTTCCTTCCTTACCTCCCTCCCTCCCTTTCTTGGGGAATGGGCGTTCACATTTTTTGAAGGCCTTGCCAAAGCTCATGTCACACTAAAACAATGAAAGTTGGTTTGAGAGAAAACACAGGAAGCCAAGATGTATGGACTCTAACGGGTTTGTGCCCCGGTAAGAGGGTGAGCCAGCGAGAGTGCGGTTTGTTGGTGCGGCCCAGCGGGTGATTTACCTCACACAGACAGAACCCGCTGAACTGAACACACACACAAAGGTTCACCCAGACACTTGCCAGAACAATAATAAACACATGCTGGTATTCCAAATCCTCTATTTCCTTTCTTTCATTTTCCAACTAAATTTCAAGAAGGCAGCTCACCGTAAATGGCCCAGAAAATTCCTGTCTTTTTCCAAACGTGTTCGACTTTGGTTGAAATCAGGAGACCCCGCGGGTTCAGAAAAGAAACAAGTATGGGGCGCACACATGCATTTTATTACCTGGGTGGGTGGGTGGATGTGATGATGTGAGGGTGGATGGACTCATCCAGTCATCTATAAAGGAGGTTCAATTGAGCCTTTGTTGATAGCAGTTGAGAAGGATGCACTTTAGCTCGTTTAGTTGCAGACGGTATCTGTTTATAGCGATCTAAAATGAGTCAGGGGGGAGACGGCCACACTCCATTTATCAAAGTGAGGAAAAGAAGAAAGAAGCGTGGAGGCAAGAGAGATATACCAGTGTTTGAACACAGCTGTTTACGGCACGTTCTGATCCTTACACGGGGCTTTCCACTAAAGGCCTTTCAACAAGGCAGCATGAAAACAAACTGTGAAAATGGGAGTTGGGAGGAGAACAAGAGCAATTATTAACACAGGGAGTCATAGAGTCAGCAGGGAGCACAGTCTGCGTAACTGGCATATCCTCCCATTCTGTGGTCTAATGTGAATCATTAAGAAGCATTTACAGAACAACTTCAGCTCCAGTTCTCACACATGGACTTCTTAGTTTAGCTGTTGTACAGTCATACAGAATGAACCTGCAAAAATGACACATTATATTTTCCATCTGTCTCCTCCTCCTGCTTTTATTCCTGGCACTATGGTTCCTCATCAAGCATCGCTTCATATTTTGCACATATGGCAAAGCTGGCTTCTTGCTTTGAGGCTGCCCAAGCCTCAAATCATGTCAAATCAACTGTTTGTTTCATTCAGTGAATGCAGTATTAAAGAAACATCTGTTTATTTCACTTTATCCTAAGCTTGATGGCTTTTGATTGAGTGGCTACCACCAATTCGTGCCATGCAGCAGGAACAAATCTCTTCCAGCAATAACAACAATCTGCAAAGTATTTATACGAAACAAAATCGAATTTGTACCCAAAGACACTCCAAAATCAATGAAATCAGTAAAAAAAAAAAAAAAAAAGTTAGCATGCAAATTCAGACAGCGCAAGCTTTTTGCCACAAATGGTTTTGTTCTGCCCACAGGTGTGAATATGGCACTGGAGTTTCTATCCGCATTATCACAAAGTCCTCTGCATCAGTGTATCTCACACACCAAAACTGAAAAACAGCAATGAAGGTGGTGTGAAATCATGACTCAAACAGATGATGTTCAAATAATTGAAGATAAATTGTACTAGTCACAAAAAGGAAGCAGTAAGTGATACAGGGTAAAATAAAGAGAAGCCCCCAAACTGTAGCTCTCTCACTAAATTAGGTGAGGGAATGCCTTGAGGAAAGTGAATGAGGGATTTGTAATGAATTCCTTCCATGCAGGGAATTTCCACATGCTGGTAGGTTACTATTAGGCTTGTCTAGATTGTAGATCTTCTGACCCAACCCCCTCCCCCCCCCACACACAGACGCACACACACACACACACACACACACACACACCCGAGTCCCCACCCTCTACACAGAATGACTAAGAGTAAACCATAGATATGCAGCAGTCATAATTAAAAATCGCATTGACAGTGGATTTTGGGCAAATGACTGTGTAACCATAATCTTGGCAGGCACTCTGTGTGGCAGTGGTTTCCAGAAAAGATATGTCATCATCACCATCAGCATTTCACTGTTATCACACTTTTTTCCCACTTGTTGACGCTTGTATGTTTGTTTGCATTGGAAACTATACGTGTCAAATTTACATATGGATCTTGTCATTTTATCAGTCTTTATTTTGAATTTCTCTGTAATTTTATTTTTGTGGTTTATAAATAAACTGGCATAACTTGTCCTAACAAAGAACCAGCCGCTCATTTTAACCTGTTTGCAGCTTGAGTTTCATCTTTGTGAAGTGAAATGACTATGAGCTGTGTTACACATGGACTTGAGAAAAGAATGAAATAAATGTATCAAGATAATTATGGGGCCCTCTGTCTGTGTGTCTGTGTGTGACAGCAGGTTTGTATGATAATTTTCCTGTCTGCTTTTGATGTCTTGTTTGGATGTGTGCAGTGTGGGCTATGAGTGTTCATGTCTTGGAATGCGTATGACTAAACTTGCATTGTGTTTGCTCGATGTCACAGTGACACACACAGAGTAGCATCAGACACACCTGTTCACACCAAATCACCTCCTGAGGTGTCTGACTTTCTGGTCTGGTCTTTTATGAGGGCTGAAAGCAACAATTGTGTAAGTCTGAATGAATTTATCAGCAAAAAGTCTTAAGAGAGGCAATTAAAAGCACGTGACTCAAAAACTGTCCATGCATTTACAATGCGCCATATGCGTACATGTGCCAGCAAGGGTGTATACATGCCTTAATGTATGTGTTTGTGGCCGTGACAACAGGAAACCACAAAATAATAACTCACACAGTGAGTGACAAGAGCTCTGCAATGCCCAGTGCAGATACACAATTTCGGCGGAGGGGATGTCGCTAACTACTGCCCCCATTTCCAGGAACAACCCTGCCAGACCGTTCAACTGCCACCTGCCAAGTCTTTATCATCACTTCACTTCGCTTGTGTGTGTGTGTGCGTGTGTGCGTGCGTGCGCATGCACGTGCGTGTGTGTGTGTGTGTGTGGTGGATGTACAGGATAAGGGGTGGTGAAATGTATCAAGTGATAAGAGTGAAATGAAGGCAGGACTTACACAGCATCTCTTAAATATAGCTACAGGTTCCATAAAATGAGCTGCCATGCAAGGTGCCCGCCTGCCATAAGGTGCAACTCTTTGTCCTGCCAGTGTAAGAGTGGACTTGAGATTAAGCTATCAGCCTTGCAAGACAAAAAGCTACACTGTAGAAAATATGGGTGGAAAGAAGATATGCATATGTGTTAATTTCCATAACGAAAATCATGCAAATGTAATATCTCCACACAACAGACACATTTTTAGAATATGAAAAGTGTCAGGAAGTTAATTGATTTAACACAATGTGTAATATAAAGGTTTAACTCTTCTTTGGAATGCACTTCATGTGACTGGATAAATCTATTCTGAAATCATATATGAATTACTGTAGATGACTTTCCCTAATTTAGATTTGACCCAGCTGGGGTATTTCACTTCTACTCCTGCACACTCTTTGAACCATCTCTTCATAAATCTGTCACGTCATAATCTTCCTTCAGTCTGTTGCACAAATAATGGAGATGTTAAAAGAATGAAGGCTTTGTTCGGGTTTGCTTAGGCGTAGCTTAAATCTTAAATCATCACAGCTCTCTGAGAGCTTGGAGAGACTAATCTTCTCACATGTCTTCAGCCACCTTCGAGCTTTGAGCACTAATACCGACATCAGACAAAGACCCAGAATACATCTGAAGTGCAGAAAAAAAAACAACAATAAAAAAAACGTGTCCGTGCCTCACTCACGCTCAGTGCCTGCGGATTTTATTTCATGACTGCAAAACAAATTTACAGAGAGCTGCTTGTATGCAGAATTTTAACTGATCTCACACATGTTGAGATTCTTGAAACCATTGCAAAACAGACCTCTCTGCAGGCGGTGCTTTCATTGTCTTCTAGCAGTTTTTAAAGTTTTCTAGACCCAGACAGCAGTGACCTGCATACATTAAGCAACCATTAAACCATCACCCCTACACAACAGTTTAATCTGTGGCCTTAAAGTCAGAACTTATAATTTAATTCACTTCCCAGACTCATAACTTAAAAAAGAGAACAAAGTATTGAAAAATTCCAATGACAAAAATTTCTAGATCTTCTATATCTTCTTTCTAAATCTGTCAAGAATCTCTAAGTTTTTCAGTAAATTTGTTGGCCTGATCCAACTTTAAACCAGCTACTTGGGGATAACAGTGGGCCTTTATGAACACACACATCCAGGCTTAGCCTACACAGTCTATCTCTTATCAACCCTGCTCTGCAATGATAAAACATCTAGCTCCAGACAACAACACTACACAGACAGACCACGCTGACGTTAAGATGTATAACACACGCACACAATTGGCACGTACACTCATACCCGCAAAGATAAACACCAGACATAAAAGATTTAACCTACAATTTAACAACATAACAAAAGCTATTTAATATAACATATTATAAATAATCTAAAAGTAATTGTTGATGTGGACCAAATGTAGATTTGTTTAACAGCTTGACACACTGGGTTTTAAGTGTTTTCTGGTAGACAGTGTGGCCCCTAAAGGAAGCAAATTATTAATAAATTCGAAAGTCCCAAAGCAGCTGTCACACAATCTTAAAACTTAATACAGTGATATTAAGTCATGCAACTATAAAACAACAATGGAACCACACACAAAACAGGCTTCCTGTCTCATGGTGCTCTGAGCCGTTTCAGTCTTCCAGCTGCACTGATAACTCTGTTTAGACTGGTTATTCTGCTGATATGTCTGTCTGATGTGGAAAGAAAGTTGTGCACGTGTTTGTTTTTGGTCACTGCTCGTGAGCTGGTGAGAGATGAGGGTTCAAAGTGTGAAAAAGAGAAGCCTAGAGTTTGAAAGAGAAAGATATAAGTGAAGTAGGGTACCAGCTGAGACATGCAGAAATAATGTACAGAGTTTGAGACTTTGGTTAGAAGTTACTGAGATTAAAAAGAGAGAGAAAGGTTTAAATTAAGCCATGGCATTTAAATAATATTCAGACAGTCAGACGCATGTAAATCTTGGTGCTATTCAGAGAATGAATGCTAGTCTTCTTGCAGGTTTCATCATCTCAGAAGTATAATTTTACCTTTAGTTACTTCAACCAAATCTTTTGTTTGCCTGTCTGGGCTTTGAGCCTGAGGCAGAAACTGACGCATGGAGTGGAACTATTAAAGAGTGTGAACCAAAGGGACCCACAACACCAGATAAATGCAAACAAGAGACTTAGTAATGCATTGATGTTTGTCTGCATAAAACAGGCAACCACACTGCCTCTTCATGCTGGTTAATCCAATAAAACCATCTGTCTTAAATTCAGTGTGACATAACAATTTGAGAAATGTTAATGCTCGCCAAAGTCAGACACTAACATATACAGATCATGCATTAGGTTGCACAAAGTGCGAACACACTGACAAGCATCCCTTTATCTTTTCTTTTCCTTTTACTTAAATGAAAATTGCTAATAAATGTCAAATCTGACATGCGAGAAGGGATATTTTACACAGGCTGATCATTCAATTTGAAATATACCGTTGAAATGAAGAAACATTTACAGCTGCAGGGGAAAGCAATTCTTGGAACATGTGGAGTGAAACAGAGTCCAGTTTGTCACAGAGTTAGCACCTCTCAGTCCTCGGGGGAGACATCGTTCTCTGACTAAATGTTTAACAGAGTCCAGGTCTGGAACTCAGTGGGTCAATTATGGTCACTGTTACAGCCATAACTCAACATCAGCGCACTAAACACCATGGACACGCACACACGGGTCACACACAAACAAGCAAGTTAGTGAGTTTCATTTGGACTGAATTAAATGCATTTACTTGCATCTATTTATGTATGAGTTGATCTGATTAATTTCATATGCACATAGTAAAGTAAAATTTTATTTGTATAGAACATGTCAAGATAAATAACACAAAGTGCTCCACAACAAAAAATCTGGAACATAAAAACAAAAAGTTCCCCAAAAGCAAGTTTAAAAAGATGAAGCTGCTTTTGAAAAGAGACCATAAAGTCCACAGATCTCAGGCTCAGAGTTCCAGAGTCTTGGGACCACTTTTGCAAAAGCTTCGTTTCCTTTAGCTCTCAACCTTTTATGATGCACGGCCAGCTGGTCCTGATGACATGACCTCAGGGACCCGGTGGGATTATTTGGATGTAAAAGGTCATTGATGTACGGCGGTCCTTGTATACACAGAGCTCTAAAAGTCAAAACCAGAATCTTAAAGTGGACTCTGACATTAATGGAGAATCAGTGTAACTGAATTAGCAACAGTGTGACATGTGAATACTTAGAAGACTCCTCGCACCCTGCATGTTCTAAGGACGCTTTGTTAAAAACAAATGAACAATGAATTACAGTAATCCACATGTGATGAAATACAGGCATGGATAACAGTTGCCAAATCAGAGCATGACACAATGGAACTCAAGCTTGCAATATTTAGCAATATTTCTAAAGTGACAGTCATATAAGCACAGAGACGCTCCTTACCCCAGTAAAATCCATCTTCACCAGAGGCATTAAACAGATGGGACATTCAAATGCCCTGAAATGAGGGAACAGCAAAGATGGTGGTCAAAGTATAACTTTCAAACATGCAGTTTTCATGTCCCACTAACCGCTGAAATTTCAGCTAATTTAGATAACGACTTCAAAATAACTGCCCAAATATGTGTCTGGACGCTTTAACGAGATGACTTCCCAGTGGAGAGACTTTCTTCTAGAAGCACTTCTGTCTTTACTTACTGGTATCAATCATTTTGCTGCCATGACAACAGGAGACAGCATGTTGGCTCGCAGTTTGATGTTCCAGGCTGAAGAATGATGATGTTTCCCTGGTGACCATTGTGTGATTGACTTTAGAAGCACTGAAAGAAGCAGAAGACGGAGTAGATGGCACACTCAATCCTGGTGATGTGTTGTTTTTTAATCAGCAAAATCACTGACAAGAAGCACATCAGTGAAACCGCATTGTTGGACTGTCCCGATGCTTTAAATAGACCAGAGACGAGGAAAAGGGTGCTAGTTATGTTTTTTTTCCCCTCATTCTTTCTTCCATAAAGTTCTTTTTAAACAATGTCCTCTGTGGTATTTTACACAGAAATATGTTTAAACAACCCTACATAACATAGCAGCTCTAATTATTTAATTATTTTTGGCAAAACATTTTTTTTTTGCATCAACCATCCTTGCAGCGGAGCTGATGCAGAAATGAATGTGGAACTAAAGCTAAGCTGGAATCTAAAAGATAATTTTTACATCTGCAAGTTGCAAAGTCTGTATAAATTAGCAGCACTTTTACTTCTGAAAACAAGAACACCGGGGATATCTCCTCCCACTCTTCACTTGCAAGAGCACCAAAAAAAATGTGTCTTCTAGCCACAGCAGCTGCACCGTTTACTCTGATTGTTTGATAAAGTTAATGGTGTCAGACAGTCGCAGGAGATTATGCAGAAAACAAAATACTGATTTCTTTTAAAATGTTTACGTGATCACTGGGAAACAGTTGGCCCGAAGCTGCTGTAACATGCAAGGAAGGGAAGTCAAAATGAAAGTGAAAAATGTGATCATAGTGCTGCTCTACCCTCAAATCTGTATTTTATATTAATAGCGGCAATTCTATTCACAGGCTTTTAACAAATAATAATAATGATAATAATTAATCCAAATTAGAGCAGACCAAGGGCTTTCTTTGTGTATTCAGATTTGCTGACATAATTTGTTACACATCCATCCCCTCAAGTCTCCGACCTCTCTTTGTAGCTTTTCTTTATCTGGTGTCAAAGGTCAACAGTCAGCAGTCAATGCTGTCCATCGGAGGCCAAACAGAAGTCGCACAGAGCCACTGCGTCCAGACATCGAGCTAAAGCAAACGTCTCATTGCCGGCCGCTGCACAACTTTTGTGTGCTGTGTGCAAAAGGTCGTTAATTAAAAACAACCCAACACAGCCTTGTGTCTGAGGGAAACTCCTAAAGTTTTCTCACATTTAAATGTTTGTCATACAGCGCATGAAGAAAGAGTCCCAGAAGCATTAAGCTCTCCTAGACACTGAGTAAGAAAGCATTCATCATGCCACGATGCCAGGTCCCAGGCTGCTGCTGTGTTTACTCAGATTATGATAAGTTTCCTTTTAGCCTGGCTGAGAAACAAGCTTTCCCACACTCATGAAGGGCATAAGGGCACTTTCTTTCTTTCTTTTTTAACCTGCTTCTAATTAGTGTCTGTGAGTCATCTGAGAGGAGGGGACCATGACAATGCTCCTCATATGCAGGCATGCACTTGAACTGAAATATGCAAACACACGCTGGTTTAAGACGAAGATAAGATTAAATGCAACTCAACAACAGCAGACAGACAGCAGCTCAGATGTTTTCTGTTGTCTGTATGTTTCCTTTGAAGTCATGTTTAGCAGTGACGACAAAGCTGAACTCAACAGGTCGTTTTAACATTAAGGTCTCATTTAGCAAGGCACTAAAAGTTGAAGGAAATTAGTGCATTCTTTGGCTGCATCACTCAAAGCTGCTTCAAAAGCAGTGCTGTTCCGTAAAACATCAAATCTGTTCGCTTCCTTAAATCGCACATCTGACATCCATCTTACTCTGAGCAGATTGGTCCCAAAGGAGGGTAGTAAAACATCTGAAATCAAACAAAAGTGCTGCTGTCATTCAACTTAGTGGCCCAATAAACATCCCCACAACTGATGGTACTGACAATAAAGCCCGAAATGACATTAAATGCAGGAAATAAAATGTGACCAGAATGCAGAGACTTTCAAGCAAAATGCACACATGCAAGAACTAAAAGAAGTTTATTTTATTCATGAGGGAATGAAACAATCAGGCTTTTGTTTTTCTATGATTTTCTTACTGTCAGTGATCTTAATTCTTTCTGGTGGCATTCATTCCCAGCCCTCTTTATTACTACTTTCAGAACAACCTCCACATTATAACTCCATTTTTTATTACCTAAAGGCTAAGCTCAGCAGCTTTACAAACATCACTTGGAAAGGAGTGATCTAGATACTGAATTTTGGGAGATTATTGTCCACTGTGCATTAAAATGAATTGTATAAGTGTATTGACTTACAACTAATTTACCAATGTTGTAAAAAGAAAAAAAAGGAAACACATGATCCTGCTCTTTGGCTCCTATTGATGAGTTTAGAATGGCTTGGGGATCAATGAAGAGCAAGAAATATGGATTTGTCTACTCAGCAAATTCTTGTGTGAAGGAGGAATCTTTTTTGGTATTTTCCTCAGGGTGGCTGACTAAACATGCACTCACTTTATTAGGTACACCTTAGTAATGCTGGGTTGGACCGCCTTTTGCCTTACAAACTGCTTGGATTCTTCATGGCACAGAAACAACAAGATGCTGGAAACTTTCCAAGATTTTGGTCCATGTTGACTTGACAGCATCACAAATCTCCTGTTCCACCATATCTGCTGACACTTTAGTCATAAGGAAATAGACTTGGTCAACAACAATACTCAGGTAAGCTGTGGTGTTTAAGCAATGCTCATTTTGGTACTAAGGGACTGAAAGTGTGCCAAGGAAATATCCCGCACACCACCAACAGCCTGAACCTTTGATGCAAGGTAGGATGGTGAATGTTATAGCAGAATTAGAGACTCATCAGACCAAGCAATGTTTTTCCAATCTTCTGTTGTCCAATTTTGGTGATCTTTTGCTGTTTTAATCCATCAGCTTCAAGGTTTGACTTGTGCATTCAGAGATGCTCTTCTGCATACCTTGTAACAAGTGATTATTTCAGTTCAGTTGTTGCCTTCCTGTCAGCTCGAAACAGTGCAGCCATTCTCCTCTGACCTCTGGCATCAGCAAGGCATTTCCAGAGAACTGCTGCTCACTGGACATTTTCTCTTTTTTGGACCATTCCCTGGAAAACCCTGGACACTGTTGGGTGGGAATTCCCAGCTGACCAGCAGTTTCTGAAACACACTTAAACCAGCCTGTTTGGCCCCCAAACCATGCCATGTTCAAAGTCAATTCACTGATGCTCAATTTGAACTTCAGTGGGTTGTTTAGGCATGTACAGTAGGCTTCGTCATGTCTGCATGTCTAAATGCATTTGCATAACAAGCATTTGAACTGCTGAACCTAACAAAGTGTCCGGTGAGTGAATGTTATATAACAGGAGTTGAAAAAGACTTTTTTTTAAAATTAAAACCGGAGGACAAAAATTAAGCAAAAATAACAGTGGGAGTGCTGATAGCACCCAAAGGACTGCTGAGAAATATTGTGTTTTTCCACTGTTCCTGGAAACAGAAGCAACACACATACATGCATACTGTGGTCCCCTGGAGACTCACCAAGCCACTGTATACCCACAAAATGTCTATGCACTATGCAGAATGTTGCTGCTGCTGTCTTGGTTAACACCTTTTTTTTAAAAGAAGTATGAGTGTGGGGGTGGTTGAGTTTTTGCACTGCACAGTCATTAGCAAGAAAAAAAGTGTAATCTTAAGCAACAGCTACAGGCCACTTTCTTATAAGTCAAGCATGTAAAAAACTCCACCCAATACATGTCTACACACATACACACACACACACACACACACACACACACACACATACACAGGCCCGGCAGGACCTGAGGACAAGGATATATATAGTAAGTGCTCTAAATTCACTGACTTCATAGACACACAGGTAAACTGTCCCTGGACAATAGTCCTGTGCAGGTGTGCATGTGTAAAAGAGAGAGAGGACACATGAAAGTGTAACAGTGTTTCATTATGTGGATTTAGAGTACATAAAAAGTAATAATCTATATGCAAGCAAGCTGAATCCAAGGACTTGCTATAAAATAAAGAAAAAAAAAGCAGACAGAGGTCCCCATTTACTTTTTTATAGCCATGCACATGGGAGGAACCTCCACAGCCAGAACCAGATGGGGGGTTTAGTGTACATCTTAAACCTACTTTAAGTGTCTGGTTTTCCCCAAAGCACAGTTCATTATGACATACTGAAGGAAAGATAAGTGAAATAACAAGAATTATAGTGATATCACGCAGAATGAGCTCATCTGGGTTTTTTTTTAATAGGGTCTCTGAAGCCAATAAATCACGCCTCAAGTATCAACACAAAGCTTTTCTGTAAGAGGGTTACATGTTTAATGGAAGCTGAGGTTTTGCTCAAGTGGAAGTTAAGAACAAGAGACGCAGCAAAAGAGAAAGAGCGTCCGGACCCTCAACCTGCCTCCAGTCATAACATCAAATCTTTGTCTTCACACACAGTGGTCTCAGTCACACTGGGTCCTGCTGCCAGCCTGCGTCAGAGTTCTTATCAAAGATTGCCTACAGCACACACAGAACAGGGCAAAACATGAATTTACTGTACAGCTGTAAACTGCAGGGAATTCAGTGAGTAAGACAATGAAGAAATATTGTCTAATAATTCTTCTGAAATATAACCTGCTTCCTTAACCAGAGGCATATAATTTTAACAGGCTTAGACTAGTCAAAGCTGCAGCTGTGTTATGTGGGTTATACAAAACTTCTTTTAAACAGCTTGAAATGTACTGCCATACTTTCTTTTACATTATTACATTATTTATATTATCCCACCGATGCATGTAAGCATCGTTTTGGACTTTTATGTTGCTATAGTGCAGTGGTTCTCAACTCCAGGCCTCGTGCCCCCCCTGCCCTGCAGGTTTTAGATGTGTCCCTGATCCAGCACACCTGGATCAAATGGCTGAATTGCCTCCTCAGTATGCAGTCAGGTTCTCCAGAGTCCTGCTAATGGCTTCTATATTTGACTCAGGTGTGTTGAAGCAGAGACACATCTAAAACCTGCAGGGCAGGGGGCACGAGGCCTGGATTTGAGAACCACTGCTATAGTGCCTCAGTGCAAAGTGTATTTCTACGAGACATTTTGTTTAAAAAGGAGGTGAAATCAAATAACTGTATAGTCTATAATAGCTTGAACTATGAGTTCATTATATGTATAGGTTTAATTGATTTTTGCATTAACTCTATATTCTGAGGTATTGAGACCTCAATATTTCTTGCCTGACCTCCTTTGTACATAATAATGATGATTTGAAGCAAAAACCTCAAATCAATTCATCCTCCTCAGCCTTCTCTCCCTGTTTGCCTTGGCTTCTTTACAGCAACCCCTCCATTGAGACCATTTCTGTTGCAGCTGTGGCAAACAGTAAATTGTTCAAGTGAGGAGCAAGATCCATCTCTCATGTCCTGTGTCAGGTCTTTGCTTAATTGTTTTACTCTTTCTTAAGAGCAGGACTTTCAGATACTGTTCATCTGGGGAAGATAGTTTTATTTAGACCTGTCACTTCTTCTGTTCTCTACTTATGCACTGTCCTCAGATTTTTTTAAGGACACGCTACACCCCATTCCGAAAGAAAAAGAAATTGAAAGCAAAACGTAAAGAAATGAGGGATGGCTCAAAACATTTTTACAGTGCTGTCAGGAAGAATAATGATACTTTTGGCTTCTATACCTACTGTGTACCAGGTTTTGTGTGCCGACTTCATACTAAGCTGCTACATAAAATTCTGTGCATCCTGAAAAACAGTTCAAATGAATTCAACTCAAACAAATGCAGCACTTACATATACAATAATACTACTGACAGTCCTGGACAGTAACTCTGATAGGGTTCATTCAACATAATGAGTACTAGCACTTTCAGTAAGTTTTGCCGCTATAATCTCACTTCGATCAGTGTGTAAACGTGAATAGCAGAGACATGACCGCGATCCCGTCCCTTTCTTTCCTGTGCACCCGGTGACGCAGGCGCGCCCTCTGCTGTCAGAGCAGTTCATCGCAGAAGAAACGTCGCCTCCCTGTCACTCGTTTCCTATTGGCTGCGTCCGGTCATGTGACGAAAACAGAGTCATGGCGGCCTCTGCTGCTGTCCGATCGAGCATGGGACTAATTTTGAGACATTCTCGAGCTATCCCGGACTGTCGCACGTGTCCTCTGTTCAGGTTAAAGTGCAGTGCGAAAAATATGGCGAATGTACAAAGGAGGGGGTCCTTTGATGGTCTCCAGACGATAAACCGACACTTACAGACGAGTATAGGTGAGTGGTGCAGTCCGCTAACACTTAGCCTAAAGCCGGTTTTTCTCTCGGGACTGTTTATTTAAGATAAGTCTGAATAAGGGGTCAGGAACTCCAGTAATAAGAAAACTTAAGTTATTGGTGACGTCAACCAAGTTTGGCTTGCAGGAGGTCAATGGAGTTAGCAATAATCTGACTGGAAAGGCGGCTCAAAAAACACTTGCGTAACTTCACTTCAGCATTCCCAGTTAGGGATGCGAAACTTATGCAACTCGGGCGCAACAAGTAAATCATGAGGAGCTGTTATCACCGCTAAATATTCTCATAGTCATGATGTCTTTGTTGCTATTTCCGCAGGTCTTTACCAGAGTGAGGAGGGGAGCTCCAATGCAGAGGACCCAGAGGATGTGTAAGTTAGCTGAGGCTTTTATTGTGAAATAACGGTGCTGTCAATTGGATGCGCACGGGATACTTTTCAGAGTTACTCTGCTTGTCACTTCTACTGTCAAAACCTGAAGCCGGAGTTACCTGTAAGCATAAATGAAAAATTAAAATGACTTTTTCACAGTCACTACACCCTGAACTGAACTGAAGCAGCGGCTGAATTTCAGTTTAAAAGCACCCTAAACCACTACAGAGTGCTTATGCGAATCCTTCATATCAGAGCACATACTTTAAAATAAGTGTGCCTCTTATTTAAAGTGCTTCTTTCTTTTTTTTTAAGCATATAATGCAAGAAAATATATTTCACCTTTTGCCATATACTGATAGTAATTAATGATTACTATGAGTATCAGATTTTAAAAAAATCTACCTCTGATACTTATTAGATAAGAATAGTTATGGACAAAGAATTTTTGAAGCATCATGTCTAATTATAGTTTTGTCATCTTTCAGACTTCATTAGGCCACAACTGCCACTGCTGCAGACTTTACCTTTATTTACAGTATGTTTCAGCTAAAAACCCTCTTGTTTAGCCTCATTTAGTAAATACCCCTTGTGCTTTCATTAATTAGTAAGCTGTATTATAAAGTAGCAGGAAAAGTATCAAAAGTACTTTCTTAGTCACTGACATAGTTCCTACTACTACTTCTAGGTGCTCTCTTATTCACAAGTGAGCACCCACAACATGTAGCTCCACAGGTTTGATTCGGCAAAGTTTGACACCAGATGCCCCTCCTGACGCAAGCCCTAAAAGGATTTGTGCCTCCGGCTGGAACTGAAGCAACCACCTTTGACTAAAATGGCTCGCATATTTTTGTACATTGTAAATTGAGAATGGAGCATTACTTACGTGGATCATGAACAGAAACATCAATGTCAGTTTCTTTAAAAAAAACAACAAAAAAACTAACCTTAAAACCTGATCTAATTTTAAATGGGATTATTATGTGTTACATATGTGAGATGATGTGTAACCTGTTTCAGTTTATTGTTTTTGATACTTTGATGTCTTCTGTTTAGTGTCAACGTGGTGTATATAGATCGTTCTGGCCAGAGGATCCCTGTTAAAGCCAAAGTGGGAGATAATGTCCTGTATCTGGCTCATAAGCATGGAATTGACCTGGAAGGTGAGGATCAATACAGATTAATTGAAGCATGCAGGTCAATAAATTATTCAAGCTACATGTACCATTATCTGTGACATTTGTGTTTTTATAACATTTAGGAGCCTGTGAAGCATCTCTGGCCTGCTCAACATGTCATGTATATGTGAGTGCTGCCCATTTTGACAAACTGCCAGAACCTGAAGAGAGGTAGGTCTGCTACCGGTGCTATCTCCTTTAACCATAACATATTAATGTTGAAAAATGCATGTGACTGTGTGCAAGTCAAAAGAAAATCATGCTGCTGATACATATATTCATTTTTAGGGAGGATGACATGCTTGACATGGCGCCCATGCTCCAAGAGAACTCCAGGTTGGGATGTCAGATCATTCTCACTCCGGAGCTTGATGGGATTGAACTCACTTTGCCCAAAGTCACCAGGAACTTCTACGTAGATGGCCATGTTCCCAAACCTCATTGATAAGTTAAACAGATGGTGAAGATAGGGACTGGAGAAAACTTGAAGGGTGTCACTTTGTGCTAGGCACCATATGTGCTGGGTGAGTTGGGGGTGCAACCATGAAGAAAGAGATGCACAGCTAGGATAATAAAGTCCATAGCAACTCTCAAGATGTCTTACCAGCTGACAAATTCTACAGTTAACCACTGACAGGACAGGGCCTGCAGATGAGATCAGGCAGACACTACATGAGTCTCACTGAAGGTGATAATGGTCACTCTCAAAAAAGAAAAATTGTGATGTTTAACTATTTTTTAATTTTTTTGTGGGTGTTCTCAGGCCAGTCAAAGACAATTCAATCACACAGCTGCAGAGGAGATTTTATTTAACAAAGTTAATCTTTGTGCTGATTGATGGAACATTCCTGGTTACAGCTCGTATACGCACAAGTATCACAAGATGGTGTTTATCATTTTGTCTAGTCTATTATTATCACACGTACTCGTCAGGTATTATATACAAAGCATTTACATTTGTATGAACCATGCTCATTTTTAGATTTGTGTCTTTGGTGAAGAAGTACTCACTATAGGTAGCTGCCATAAAGATCGTATTCTGCAAGGCAGAAAAGAGCCATATACCACAAACAATTGTATTTGCCTGATACTTAAACACGGGTCCATCAATGCAGAATTTAGACAGTTGAAAGTTGATTTGCATTTGTTCCAAACATTTCATAAAGCATTTTAATGCACTCAAGTGTCAGTAATTACGGCTTGATTTGGAAAATCTGGTCCACCTGGTTCCACAGCAGGATGGAAGTGGAGGGAGGTCTGCTTGGACACTGATGGGGTTCATGTTACCATAGTAAGAGTTTACCACATCTATCGTTTACTCAAGTCTACTGTACCTTTCCAACTTACGCACAAACGAATTGTGTATTTTATGTCTGATGAATTAAAAATATTTAAAGTTGTGCAATAAAATCTGTTTAAAAAGCCATTTTGAATGGTGTACTCATTACAGTGAGCTGGGGGTCCGGGCCTATCCAGAAAGGGCTCTGTGCCACCTCAGTTGAATTCTACTAATAAGCAGTTCTAAACCCATCACCTGGAAGATTTTGCAGCCCAAGCTCTTTTCTGCAGCGGAATGTCAATAAAGTAATCTAAAGAGCCAAAAAGTCTTTTGACGTCAAATCGCCGACCGGAAGTAGGGGGCGTGGGCCGGATGTGGCCCGCGAGTTTGAGACTCCATTTCTAAATTGCAAAATACATTGCAAAACAAATAGGGAGCACATCTGTCCAGTGTGCGGTGAATCCTGCTCTCTAACATAAATGAATAAATAAGCCCCTGTCAAAGTTGGTTGCCGTGTTTCGTTAGCGAGCAGCCTTGCAGTAAGAGCTTAAAGGGAAGGCCACGAGCTTGACCTCATCACTGATTCACCAACAGTTAAATACCTATAACGGCTGCATGAGCAACAAGCGGCCATTGCGTTTTGTCCATTCGCATATCCAAGCATTGAGTTACAAAGTGAGCGTGTGTCAGGACTGGCGATCGCTTTTATACCCGGACACCTGTAATCTAGCAAACCCAAAACACCCGCGTAGCTTTTTGTGGCTCCAAAATCTGATCCAGTCATACTGTAGCAACCAGCCGCAGTGGTTTGAGTTCCCCGGTTAATCGCTACGATTAATAATTTATTAGACGACGGATCGAAGATCACAGGTGAGCATCAAGAGTGGTGGTGCAGGTAGAGTGAGCTGTAAGTAAAATTTGACCACGATTTTTAAAACTTGTGCCTTTTAGGTCTGCGTGATAAAGACGGGGTTAGCTAGAGGCCATACGGCTCAAAAACACAGAAGGCTAAGATCGATTACGAACATCATTTGAGTAAGTGATACTCGGTGACAGATAATGGATCAGAATATGCATATAATTTAACTTGACGGGCTCGTACTGAGATCATACTAGTTTACACGGAGCGATTCAGACTGCTTGGAGAGTTTGTATTTAAATATAGTAAAACGCTAAAAAAAATAGATCTGGTTGCTATAAATCACATTTTGTATATGATACATTTAGGCCTTGGTTAATTCATGACCTTTAGGGAAATCATTCCTGCTGCGCACGCGACAGCCTCACAACCGCGAAAATATGCGAAGTTCAAACGTGTCAACGTTCTAACGACAGAACGCAAAAATGGCAACATTTGACCTTCCAGAACTCCTTCAAACTGCGCAGAGCGTTCCAAGCTTCGTTACATTCCTTCCGGTGAGTTGAACTAGTTACACTTAAAAGAAGGGGAGAGGGTGTGTCTGTGTGTGTCTGTGTGTGTGCGTGGGGGGTATCTTTTCAAGAACTTTATTTTCATTTTCATTTCCCTCCGAAAACGGCAGGCTACTAAATAATAACACGTCCTATTTCACAACATAGCATTAGCTTATCTGCTTTCACTACTGTATTTGTATTAATTTACAAGGCCACATTAGCTCAGCTTTAGGAGAGCCTTACATACTGTATGGGTCATTCTAAAAGTGCAGGACAGTTTCTGTCCCACCCATGATTCTAAAAATATTCCATGCACAAAATACTAAAACATATGTTTGTTGAGTAAGTAACACCTGTCCTGAGATAATATGTAAACCTATTTAATGAAAAAGAGGTTCCAAAATATTGTTTAAAGTACAAAATGGCTCCTGAGAACCCCAAAATAGCCCACCCTTGCCCCAGCTTCTTGACAACCAAATTGCTTGTCGAATTTAACGTTTAAAATAAGCTATGAACAATATATATATATATATACATACATACACACACACACACACACACACACGTGGTTGATATGTTTCTCATATATGTGTAAAACCAGTTTATTTAGGATCATCATATTTTGAAGAACAGTAATTATACACAGCTAGTTGTGACCCACCACATCTGTGCAAACCTGTTACCAAAACCTATTTTGCCTGGAAAAGGAAGCGACGGCACATTGAGATGACACGACAGAGCTGAAGTGACATGATCATTTCACTTTGACATATATTGTATTTTTTCCAGTCTTTTCTGACTAAATTGAGTGTGTCACTCTAACCAATGCAACCCTGTTACCCATATTACAAAAAAAGTTCAACTAATCAGCTTCCTTCCTTTATTTATATAACTACACTTGTTCCCGATTGTCGCCTTTCATAACTTTCCACTACTAGTGTCTGTTTCTGAAAAACACTAAAACTAGTACTGATTTCCGAACCAGTTCCTGTACATATGAAACAAACATCTGTTAAAAACATATCAATATTATTAAACAGCATTCCTGTGATTGTATTTATTCATCACATGTATGCCATAATCTACCTAATAGATCCATTATCTTGTGCAACCCTGTTACTATACAATTTTTAATAACATATTCATAAATGGTTTTCTCAGTTTACAAGGGATTAATCTGTTGCCTTTTTAATAGTTTTAATTATTATTTGACTAGTGTATTAAAGCAAAGATTTGAAAATAAATACTGAAATTACTTTTAAAATGTGACTATTGAAAATTTGGACAAGGTAGAATTGGTTAAATTAAGATTTTAAGTTCTTCATCAACAAGGAAAGTTTTCAATATAATCTTAACAGTAGTAAGGGTGTCTGTCTCCTGAATCCAGAGTAGCAGCTGATAACCCTGAAGAGGGACCTGAAAGCTGAAGGTTCTGCCTCCCATTCTACTTTAAATACCATAGGAACCACAAGTGAGCCTGCAGACTGAGAGCGAAGTGCTCTGTTGGGTTGATATGGCACTATGAGGTCTTTAAGAAAAGATGGGGCCTGATTTTTCAAGGCCTTGTATGTGAAGAAAGGATTTGAAATTCCATTCTGGATTTAACAGGGAGGCAATGAAGAGAAGCCAATATGGGAGAAATATGTGTCCCCATGCACCATTTTGGATCAGTTTAAGGCTTTGCAGGGAGCTCTTAGGACAACGTTTTAATAATGACTTACAATAGTCCCCCTAGAAGTAATAAATGCATTAAATAGCTTTTCAGTATCACTTTGAGACTTCTAATTTTAGAGATATTGATTATAGAAACTATGTTTCTAAAAAACTTAGGGTCGAGTACAAAAATATGAATTTTATCTGAATTTAGAAACTGAAAATTAGAGGTCATCCAGGTCTTTATATTGATATTAAGACATTCCTGCAGTTTAACTAATGGATGTGTGTCATCTGGCTTCATGGATGGATAAAGCTGGGTATCATCTGTATAGCAATGAAAATGTATGCAATATTTTCTAATAATACTGCCTAAGTGAAGCAAGTTAAATCTAAATAGAATTGATCCCAGCACAAAAATCCTGTGGAACTCCATAATTAACCTTGGTGTGTGACCCCATTTACATGAACAAATTGGAGTCTATTTGATATCATTCAAACCACTTCAAGGCTTGTGCTGTGCTGACCATTAACATGGATAGATTGATCATATTTGAGCATAAATTAATAGGACCTCTTTGAACAGTCTTGTAGAAATGGGGTCTATTATGTTCCATTGCATGAAATATTTATCTTCTGGCAACATGAGGTCACCATTTTGCTTGTGGGCTCTTGATATAAAACAATATGTTTTTAATGCCTTGTGGTGGGAAGCCACAAGGCCTAAAAGGATATTGTTTTATATTTATTATGTCATTAATATTCAGAGGTGGAAAGAGTTGAATGTACAACATTTTGTGAGAGGAAAAGACTAGAGGAAAATATAGGGAAAATAAGCAGTTTTACCTCTACTAATCCTGAAGTTGTTGTTTTATGTTCATGTTGCAGACACTGTCTCAGTATGAGCACAGGACCAAAGGCACAAAGTGACATCATCCAAAGAAACCAGAGCAAAGTGGAACAAAATTCCCCTCAGTGTGCACTCTTCTATCTTTTTCAAGAAGTTTCCAGGCTAGCATCACCTGTCCACAGCAGCTTCCCAGATTCAAATCTACCCACCGAATGGCCCAATGCAACGTTTAACAAGGATTCTTTAGTAATCAAAAAAGAAGAGGATCTGCATTTATTTGAAACCTCTATTAGTTCTACACAGGACACTTTAGAAATTAAAAAGGAAGAAGATTCACATTCATTTCATGCCTGTACTCATTCCTGCCACGATAGTTTGTCTCAATTGTTGCCATGTGATGAGCTGAAAAAAGTAAGCGAGGAGTGTCAAAGCAGCAAGATCACAGCTACACTTGAGCCACAGTCTGAACGCAACAGTCCCTGGAAGGTGCTGAGCCTGATCAACTTGCAATGTGAAAAGCTACTTCAGGAAAGTCCTGAGGAGTTGGACCCAAGTTCAGCCTCATCTGCCACAAAACTGGGCTATTCAATAGCCAAATCATCCACTGCAGCACCACATGTTATAGAAACTGGAGTTAGAAGTGGTGAATGCATGTCAGGCCCGTCTTCTCTTCCTCTTGAGAGACAAGAAATCACACCCTCTGTCAGTGTGACAGGAAATCCCACAGGGGGTAGTTTTAAACTACAGTGCTGTGTGAAAGACTCTAAGATGGGTGTTCAGCTGCAGACTGCTGAGAAAACAGACACTGTCAGAGGAGAGTTGCTGAAAGACAGTACAACATCATCTTTGCATCTTCAACACAGGAGCAAAATAGATGTTAGCATCAGCATCAACAAACAAATTGAGTATAGCCAGGAGTGTAAGAAGGATTGTTCCTCTAGCAAACAGGATATTTTGGATGTGCCCTTTTCAGAAAATACTTTTTCACAAGCAGAAAATGCTAAGCTAACTTATAATTCAGAGACTTGTGCTCCTGTGTCAAAGCCAATACTGACACTAGACCATAATGCAAACCTTACTTTATCTGTGGAGTCCCAATGTGACAACCAGTTTCCTCCTCTGAGCCCCATCCAGCCTTCTTCACAATCGCTTACATTCAGCACTGCAGAGAGTTCTCTCTCAGTCTCAAAACAAGATGAATGTACAGATGCCCCCTTAGAGAAAGAAGCCCCCCCAGCTGCCCCGATAAAATCTTGTGTGTCAAAAGCAGGAGTTTGGACAGTGCAAAACAAGGAAATTGGTTCATCCTCTTCCCACCAGTGGAGAACTAAGACTCCTAGAAAACAGCCGCATCCCAGTCGTAGCGCTGATATCCAAGACCCAGACTTCCAGGGAGTGACATTCAGGATGGACACAGAGCTGGACGAAAGCAGAGAACAGTGTCGGCTCCTCATAACTTCAAAATACAGGTAGAAAAAGACATCTTTGCTAGGCATTGTGGATTACAAAATCTTGATATGAATCAAAGTTAAATCCTCACACACTGTTGGTGTTTTCTGCATGTTTGCCCATAACAGCAAGGAGCTCTGCAAGAGCGTGAGAAAACCCAGACTGAGGACACGGTCATCACTCAAAGCTAGCAGCTCAGATGAGGAGAACTGCCTCACAAATAATGTTTTAAGTGAGTTATGCCTATTTTAACATAGTGTTAGTTTTTCATTTCAGTGGTTTTTTTTTTTTTTAAATTATTATAATACACTTGGTTTTTGTATATGATAATAT
>VUQK01028245.1:14159-25866 GCA_015106715.1 Bujurquina vittata | reverse complement strand
TCCACCACTGAATGGCTGAAGAAAAACAAAATGAAGACTTTGGAGTGGCCTAGCCAAAGTCCTGACCTGAATCCTATTGAGATGTTGTGGTATGACCTTAAAAAGGCCGTTCATGCTGGAAAACCCTCTAATGTAACTGAATTAGGACAATTCTGCAAAGATGAGTGGGCCAAAATTCCTCCAGAACGCTGGAAAAGCCTCATTGCAAGTTATCGCAAACGCTTGGTTGCAGTTGTTGCTGCTAAGGGTGCCCAACCCGTTATTAGGTTTAGGGGGCAATCACTTTTTCACACAGGGCCATGGTGGTTTGGATTTTTTTTCACCTTCACACACCTTCATTTACAACTTGCATTTTGTGTTTACTTGTGTTGTCCTTGACTATTGTTTAAATTGGTTTGATGTTCCGAAACACTTAAGTGTGACAAACATGCAAAAAAACAGGAAATGAGGAGGGGGCAAACACTTTTTCACACCACTGTATTTGCATTTACTCATCATTTCCTAGTGAATAAATGTAAATTAAGTGGAGAAGAAACTGTGGAAAACATTTTTCATATAGCATTTAGAACTCCTATTGTCTTCTGTGCAGAGATAGCGGGAGGGGGGGAAAAGTTTAATTTCCAACTGATTAAGTAAAAAATAATCAGGAAATACTGTGAGTAAATACTAATACACCTTTTAATCTTCAGTGTGGCACTTTTGTAGCCAGACCTTTGACTGGAAACTCTCTGCTGTGTTGATTAATTCTAATTTTAAGACAATGATGAGTCTGCCACCAAATCAATGTGTCAGTGTTAATTGGAGTTTCTTGGCTTTCGTGTTAATTCGCTCCCCCTGGCTCTAATTGGGTGCTGACAGGCAAAGTGTATCTGTGGCTCAGAAACAGGGTTGATGTTGGTTTACTGCGGATGTTCATTAAGGAAGTGACAGAAATGGTAAATTTTCTCCTCACCTTTGGATTTTGACTTTAGGATATATATACACATATATATATATATATATATATATATATATATATAGTAGAATGTGACCAATTCTACTGTAAATACAATCCTATCTTGCATTAGCAAGCAAGGTCTTGATAATAATGAACAGCAGATAGAGTTCTTTTATCATCTACATGACCAAGGATAACAGAACGGTGGCTCTTTCTCCATTTCTAAAGTTTTTTTTCTTTATCATAATCAGCAGTGATGTCCGAGTTTGTGTTTTACCATTCCTCATTAAACTGGCATTTGCATGTTTCTGTCACTAGTCATTAAAATGCAGCACAGTACCACAAAGCTCTGTTCTTCTGGACAATGGGTACAGCAGAACAAACCTCACTAGCCTCTGACACCCACTCACCTCCCTTATACACTTGTCTTCTTGCCTCTATGAGAACACAGATTTTCCTCTATGAACACAATCTGTCTCATCTTCCTTCTTGTCCTGTCACATCCTATATGTTGAACTGACAATGCCGGCTTCCCCTCAAAGGGCTGAAATATTGGTCTATAGTTGGTATTTTTTGTGTGTGTGTGTGTCTGTGTGTCAGGTGTTTCTTGTGTTCTACTTCTGCATTGGCAAAAAAGCTCTAAGTGCGACAGACTGTGCTTTTGTTGTACAGTATATGGCACTGACACCAGGCCTGTGTCAGCAGGGTTTCTCACCACCCTCTGGATAACAACAAGCCCACATCTAGGGTGTGGGAGCTATCTTGCCTGACTTTATCTGTGGTGACAGTTAATTGGAATAGAGTGGGGTATTGCAACACTCTAAACAGCCCAACTGTCCCTGGGTGCTTTGGCCCCAGGGACAGTTGGCAGACCTATTGTATTGTGCAAAGGTTGCGAACTTTACTGGTGATCGCTGCTATATACATAAATAGATCTAAAAAAAAATATTAGACTGGTACAAGTAGGTACAACAATTACCTTCATAAGCACCGATCAAAAGGTCTTACATTCTATGCAGAGAGCAAGCTGGTTAATGCATTTAGAACAATTAGTTGTTCAATGTGTTATTTAGTTTTGTTTTTAAGCTACTGCAACTAGTAGTCCGAGGTAATGCATATGAGGAAAAACAGGTGCAGGTTCAAACCAGCTTTCATGCAACCTTTAGGAGTGCTGATAACAGAATAATGAGACTAATCAAGAAGATCATACTTCATTCCCATCTGAACAGTGTGCAACAAATAAAATCCTATCAGTCTGACCTTTGTAACAGCAGGCAGAAAGAGAAATTAAATTCTCAGCTCCTGAGTGGACGATTACGAAGACAGTAAAGATGCTTGTTCATCAGATACAGGGGGAAATATTCAAATTTGACATTTGAAGCAGGATGTCTTACATTTGCAGAGAAATGTCCAGCTTTGGCGTGGTAGATGCATGGAATGCTAAATGACCAACCACCAGACTATACTCAAACCAAAAACGCGCCAGCTTTATTACAAAGGACATCAGACAAGAGTGGACATAAATAGATACAAAGACCAAACTGAGACATCTTCATGTTGCAGAAGAAACGGCAATTGTAGTTGTTGCTTCAGGCTGGGAAGCATCTAACTTCCAACCACTTGACCGAAGAATCAATTAATCTCTAGTGCAATTTAGGGTAATGTGTATGTTCAGTTGATGTGACTGTTAGATCTGACAAGGTGTCGCTTGTTTTCTATCTTCTTCCACCCATCTCTCTCTCTGTTCTTTTCTATATTTCTCCCAGACTTCCCCTTCTCTCTCTGTGATGGCTCTTTTAGAGTCTGAGACAAACCTAGACACTCCCTGGAGGCAGCACGTCTGCCCTTTGAAGAAAGAGAGGTGCACTATGGGTAGTCCTCTAAATACTATAAACACCAGATCCTACACTGATGCAAGGTGCAGTGAGCACCTTCTGATATATGGAAACACTGTAACAACACCACAAGTAATTACCATCTGTGGAAAATTATACCCCTGCCAATATAACAATGTAATTATGGGAAGGTATTGTAGGCTTTTGTTAACTTAAGTATGGTGCATGACAAAAAGAAAGTTAATGAGCGTTTGTGTGTCTCCTAAATGATTTCTTTGGCTGACTAAATCTTAAAATGCTGGCACCCAGAAAGCAATCAAGACACCGTCTAATTGTAATCACTCGTACATTATGATAACATACGCAATCACCTTGACAAACAGCGTGTAATTTATACCTCCACATTAAAATATGACTATCTAGTTCAATACTTTGTTTAGACTGACACAAGGTACTAGGTAGTCTAGTAGCATTAAATATTAATCAGGAGTGGACCAGCGGTTAAATTTATTGCCTTGACATTAAATGAGTCCATTAATACTGAATACTATAACTGATAAATACTGGGCAAGGCTTTGAAGATATTTTGGATGAAACAATGCTCAACTTGCCAACTTAACAAAAAGCTGGAGAAAGAGGTGCTGGTTTTGGCACCATTACTATTAATCACTGAACCCTCTATCAGTGCACAGGCCCTCCATTTTTGTGCACGCAAAAAAAAATTGCGGACCTAAATGCATCAGGTGAAACAGTTATTTGATCCCCTGATGAATTTGTAAGTTTGCTGATTTGATCCCCTACAGCCCATCCCACAGACTGGCTGTGCGCCTATGTGGCCCAAAGATTACAATCGATCACTAAATTATCATTACTGATCTCAACTTATTATGTGATTAAAGCACACCTGTCCACATTCTTCCATTCAAACCAAGAACACCATTGATAACACACTACGCAGTAATAGGTTGAAATCCTGCAGTGCCCACAGGAAGGCACATGTACAGGCCAATCTTAAGTTTACCAGTGAATATTAAATGATTTAGACAAGGCTAGCAAGAAAGTGCTGTGGTCAGCTGAAACCACAATTGAGCTCTTTCACCTCAGCTTGACTGGTTGTGTTTGGAGAAAGAGAAATGCTGAGTATGACCCAACAAGCACCGTCCCCACAGTGAAGCATAGAAGTGGAAACATCATGCTTTGGGGCTGTTTTTCTGCTAACGGTACAGGACGAATTCACTGCATTGAGGTGCCAGTGAATGGAGACATGCACTGCAAAATCTTGGATGAGAACCTCCTTCCCTCAGTCTGAACACTGAAGATGGGCCAAACGGCCAAGGCAACAAAGGAGTGGCTAAAGAAGAAGCACATTGAGGTCATGGAGTGTGCTTTGGCAGTTTCCACACCTCAATTCTATGTAAAATCTGTGGACAGATTAGATTAGATTGAAAAGTGGAGTGAGCCAAAATCCCTCCTGAGATCTGTTCAAACCTGGTGAGCAACTACAAGAAACGTCTTATCGCTGTCCTTGTACTAAGTACTAGTAGTAGTTCATGTTTTGCTTGGGGCTCAAATACTTATTTCAGTCAATGACATGTAAATCAATTTATAACTTTTATGCAATGTATGTGTATGTGTGTGTGTGTTTTGTAAAGGATTTTCTGTCTCTCTTAATTAAAATTAAACTACCATAAAAAATGGAGACTGATCATTTCTTTGTAAGTGAGCAAACTTCCAAATTAAGCAGGGAATCAAATAATATTTCCCCCACTGTGGATGCACAAGACTGGACACAGCAAAGGCTTTGGGAACAGGGCCTTCCTCCAGCAGTGACATTTCTGGACACATTCCAGGGCTGAGGCCAAAGGCCTATAAAAGGTTTCCCCACCTTTCCTGATATACAGTACTTTCACTGCAGCCAGGGAAGCTTAAAAGAATGCCCACAGATTGCTATAAGCTTAGAGTGGACCTCTGTGTGTACAGTAGATATACACACACCGTTGGTTTGGTATGCTGTTATGAAGTGCAATGGAGCAAAGAGGCCTTATCTAGCCCTCAGGTGTGAGTTAAGGCCTGACAGCTACAGAGGGGGAAATGACTTGAAGCACCTGGACACAATGTCAATATTGAAAACAGGAAACTTGTTCTAAGGGTTATAAACTGTACTGCTGTAGCTTTTTATACCATAGGAATGCTTTAATATGACCAAAGCGATGTCTAGGGATGCTTCGAGGTCTTTCTTATAACTTTTAATAGATCTTATTTTGATAAGCAACTTAATACTTAATAATCAGGCAGGGTAGGTGTGACATTATGGAAAATTGACCATGATATGGATCTGTACTTAATGAATTTTACACACCCACTCATTTGTCATGTCTAGTAATAAAAACTAAAACGTTGATAAGAATCGGAAGTTCAGGACTGGCAGAATGGTGGCTTCAGAGTAATTAAATTGAATACTGTTTTGAAAAATATTGAAAAATGAAAGTCATGATGCTTTAATTTAGAGTGATCTTTAGAAAAAACAGCCTTAGATGATAATTACATTTTGAATTTTTTAAATTGCTTAAAGGAAAGTCATGAGCTTTTTGAAATAGAGTGAAACAATAGGTGTTTTTAAGGAATATTTAAAGGTGATTTGAAATTTTGATAATTTGTCTTCTGCATATCCAGGAGGTCACAATCATCACATTAAAGTTGCTAGTCTTGTACACAGCTTTAGGTGGGCATGTCTAATGACTCCTGATTTTAACTACAGTGAATGAACGTGGGTGGCTGTGCGGTGATTGCACGGTGAATAGTGACCTCCTCAGTTCTACTGCCATGCAGATAAAACTGGCAGAGTGGAGAAAAGGAGACTGGAATGAACGAAGCAGGATAAGTGAGTCTGTCAACTACAGATGTGGAGGAGTTGAAGTGTGAAGAAGAAGAAGGGGGTGGATAGCAAGCATAGTCAATTGACAAACACTTCTTCAAGCAGCTCTGTGCTGCAGATCCAATCAATAAGTTGATGCCATGTTAAAGGAGAATTACAAGTTTCCATAAACCTGGCATATTTCCCATTAATTTAGCTAATGTGATTCCTAAATGCTAAATGTAAAGTTTTCATTCTTCACCTCTGTTGAAGAGATTTACAGAAAAAAAAAGAGGTTGCACAAATCTAGGGAAAGTGAAGGCTGACTGGGTCATGGACAAAGACATGCATATACAATTGTTAGCCACAGCAATAGAATATACACCATGGTGAAAGAGGCAGGTGTTCGAGAAACAAAAGGGTTTAGGAGCTTGACGTAAGAGTGAATGTAAAAAGTTAGAATATAAGTCTGAACAGGAATTTGGCTGCAGACTATACAACAATAACATGTTGCAGTCCGATGATAGTCTCGCAAGATTACTTGGAAGGTAAAGGCCTTAAGTTTTCCTTTGTCCTCTTTCACCTTTGCATCAAGTTTTAGTTTTATGGGGAATACTGTGCACATTCAAGCTGAATCTACTCTGGCATTGTTTTTGCTAATATTTACCAATTTTCTTACATGTGTTTTTTTCTCAGTTACATTCTTTTTCTTTTTTTTCTTTTGCTGTCCCAAGTGGGGGACTTCATGAATCTAAGAATCTTGTTCACAAGTGAGGGAAGGAAAGAGCAGGAGATTGAAAGACATATTAGTGCAGTGTCTGCAATAACGCGGTACTGGTCTGTAGCGGTGAAGAGAGAGCTGAGCGTGAAAGCGATTTACTGGCTGATCTACGGTCCCACCCTCATCTATTGCCAAGAGCTGTAGATGGTGATAGAGGAGGTGGCTGGGGAGAGGGCAGTCGAGCTTTGTCTGTTTAGAGTGCTACCCCCACAAGCCTGGCCCTGGATAAACAGTCAGTCAGTCAGTAAACGCATGGATGATTTATCCTTTACTTTTTTTGTAAAAAAACACTGTGCACTATCCTTTAAAATGTTTTTTCCTACATTTCTGACAGTTATTATAAATTTATTCAGTCTTGATCAAGTTATTCACAGAGAATTGTTCTAGTAATATGATGTATTATGAGTAATATGATGTAATTTTCATCTAATGAACCAACTTCTATTGTACAGCTGTGTAGTACCAAAGCTGGTGATATGTACAACTTAATATAATTAGTTCAGGTTAAGTGATGGGAAAAAAAATGTCCACACACCAAAAGTGTCACGGAGTGGATGGAGGAAGGACTCACAAGCAGGACACAGGATCCAGAAAAGGCTCTCTCTTTATTGCGAGGCAGAAACAAAAGGAAGAAAGCAACCAAAATTTCCCTCCAAGGTCTCCCCTTGCAGTGATGAGGGGAGGATCCGTGGGCACACAAAAACGTCCTAACTCAAATGGCTCCTGGAACAGGCTGGGTCTGCACAAAAACAATGGTTACGTATAACAAAGGGCCGTTCTCAAACTCAGATCCACAGGGCTAGAATACTGCACCTTGCAGCTACAACAACCCGGCGGTGACTGAGGAGCTTCTCCCATCATAAATAGACTCCCCCTGATGAGCATCTACAGCAGGTGTGCCAATCAGGTGAGCTCCTGCAGGTATAGCAGCAGAGTTTAAGCATTAATTCAAGGGGTTGCAAAGATATTAACTCAAAAGTAATTAAGACAAACTACCAGAAATCTTGAAGCCATGGACATCACCAAATCCTGCATTTCCTCCCTTGAGATCCCCTGCCAGGCCTTTCCTGTGGCCACCTTCAGCTGTCACGTGTTTGTGGGTGTCTCTGCCTTCATGTTTGTCTTCAGTAACTGAACAGCATGCAGTACCTATTGCTTTGACAGCAGATGACTGATGTCACCACTGAAGAACATTTCTTTGCCTCGTGAACACCTAGGGTTGCTTTTGCAGTATGCTTTCATTCATTATCCATCCAGTCAAATTTAAGATATTTGTCTGAATCTGGGCAGAGTGTACACTTCAGAATTATACAGGCATATCATTTATTTGTCTATTCCTAAAGTTTTTGCTATCTCTGAGATAAGTTTATGTTGGTTTTTCAGCCTACACTTACATTGATACTTGAATCAGCTCCCGGTCTTTTATGTGTTTAATTTGTCATTGAATAATGAGCGAGCAAGCCTGACTTGGCTATAGAAGTGCCCATCAGTACTCCAGCTTCAGAGGTTTAAAATTTAGTTTGTATAAAAATAGCTGTAATATCTACGCATTTAATGCAATACTTTTGCTAAATCATTTGAATTAAAGGTGAAAAGCTTTTTTCATTTGAAATCTGCCGTATTTGTGTACGGAGTCAAAATTGCAAAAAAAAACTGTCAGCAGTCAAGTAGTTTGTAATTTACTATTCAAGCAAAGCACTTAAAGCTCTTTCTAAACCAGCAAGTGCAATGCATTTAACCAACTAAACCAGCCTACAAATGATCTTTGCCACATTTAGTGAGATGTCACCCTTTCATGAAATAGCTACTGACATTTTCCACATCTTCACTCTTTCATAACCAACCCTACAATAACCATAGTCCCTGTGGTACCATCAGTGTCATCATCCCTTCAGTCATCTCAACCACATACTTGCACATCCCCATCTGACCCATAAGCATCAGAGCATCCCCATGGCCCTTACTCAGCTTCAGTCTCAACCACTCCTACACAGTCTGAGTGCTTCGCTCTGCCCTGCATGAGGGGAAAGCCAAGCCACCTATCTGCTGTTCTGCACACAATTTGAGATGACAGGTAAAGTGGCTTACCTACCCCTGGGTTTGCTAATACAACGAAACAGGACCAGCATCTTAGATAGTCCTGTGTCTTACATGTGGGACTGGAGGGGAAAAGAGTCAGAATGGTGATAGTGGTGGAAAGATGTAGTAAAACTAAGGTGAGACTGGGGAAACAAAACCACACAGTACTAAAGACATTGGACTTTGGCACAATAATTGTTATTCACCACAAGATTTTTTTTAAATTTGTTTTTTGTATTCAGTTTTCTTTCTTTTTTTTTTCAAACTAGTGGAATAGAAGATCATCAATCAACCACCGCCAATCACAACTATTGTCTTCTGCTCCTTGCCAGTGGCCACTGTTTCTGGTTGTTTGGCCATCAGCTGTTCACCTGTCTGGCACTTCTGTTTTCAACCACTTTTGGAGTTGTCTCGCATCGGGATTGGGGGCTATCCCAGTACTTGGTTATGCTTTTCAGTGTATACTGTCCAAGCTTTAAACTTACTTACTCTTTCTATGTGCTGGACTGTCTCAGGAGCATCTTTGCACAACCTGCATCTTAGGTCCTGTGTGCTGTGTTGGAATTCTTCTCTCTATTCATCTTTTACTTAGGGCACATCCTCGTGCTGCCTCAAAGCCTTCGTGCTTTCCTTCAGGCCGCAGTTTTCCAGACACTAACAGAAATTCTGCATGTCAGGTACTTTCCTTATCTGTTGAAGAGCAACCCCATGAAGGGGCACAATATTTTTCCTCCTCTTTGTCATTACCCTGTCTTGTACTGTCCGAGAGACGCTTTTAACATTTAATCTTAGACATCCATGATGTTTCCATGGGTGCTCCTGGATTGCAGACCTAACATTCAGCAATCTTCATCATGTGACTTTTTGTTTTTTTGTAGAGTCCCAGAGTCCATCCATCCATGCATTTTTTCAAGGAGGGGGTTTCTTGTCTGTCAGTTTAATATTCCAGCTGAATATCTGATGGCTGGTAGTGCGTACAGTCATGTGAAAAAGAAAGTACACCCTCTTCCAGTTCTAGAATAATACTACCAAAAATAAATAAATCACCTGACACTTTCCAGGTTCTAAAATAAGATAAATTCAGCCTCTGATTAACAAAACACGACATATTACTGTCTCATTTAACAAAAGCTGAGCCAAAATTAGAAGCAGTATGTGATAAACTAAGTACACCCATGATTTAGTAGCTTGTAGAACCAGCTTTACCAGCACTAACTTATCCATCCCAGTTCTGAGCAAAGAGAAAAGAAAAAAAAAAGATTGAATTTTATGCTGAACACATGAACAGTGAAAGTTAGTTACGCCACTGAAAAATTGAAGATTAGCACCCTATTGCCTGCAGCTCCTCATCTATCTGCTTAGTTCTGCTCACTCCTCCTTTCATTGTAAGGAAAAGCTATTTTGTCAATAATCTCTTGTTTCATAGACACATTTTTTTATGATAGTCACAAGTGTCATCTCCTGTTAAGTACTTTCAATGTGAAGCTGCAGCAGGATGAAATGTCTGGTTTCCAGTAACAGTATCATTTTTTACTGTAATAGTGCTGTAACGTTGTTGTTACAGATATCTAGTAGGTAATACTGCAAATACTCCAGTAGTTGCATTGCATTACCTCATCAGGCACTAGATAAAGATATAACAGACGTAACCCTTTCGGTCCCCACTTACACAATTGTACCGTAATATGGATTTTCTGACATGTCCTACCTGAAAGGATTATGTAAGCAGAAGATTATTTTCCACTAAAATCCCTGTACCATGACTGATGGGGGTGGATGAAAATCTTGAAAACTGTCAATTTTGAGTGACAATTTTCAGTGAAGGAATGATGATCCAGAGCTGGTCATGTTAAATAATCGTAATATTGACCACTACTGAGCAAAATAACTCATGATCAAGAAGTCCTGTTCAATTACTATATGCCACCCTAAACCAAGACTTTTAAGTTGAAATACTTCCCAATAGCCTCAAAGACATGTGGTACAAAGTAAATAAGTTTATACTGTTATATACTTTACACTTTCTTCGACTTTTGGCGTATGTGGTCGGTCTCTAGCCACATATGTAAAATGCAATTAGTCAGAATGGAAATTCCTCTGTATTCAAATGTTGTGGGGAACATAATGGCTTCCACAAACTTTATGAAAAGTTTATGATAACCCATCAATTTGTTGGAAGATGTAAATGCACATTATCTCTGATAATGTATATCTGACTATGCATATCTCTGAGCACAATATCCTTTTCCCCCTATTAAATAACCTAAAACAAATACTGACCGTAGAAATTAACTTCATCATATATAAGGGACTCTCTGTTTTATCCCTGTCTAATATGAATATTTTAACTGTCGTGTTTCACATGCTATTATCACTAGAAAAGGTTGGAATACGTGCTGTTGATGGGCAGCAACACGGACACCTGCAAAACCTGTGGGTCATAACAGAGCATCTGGTGGGCCTTGGTTATGAATGGAAGATTGCAAAGTAAAGCATGGGTTAGTCCTGAACATAAATCTGTTATAATCTAAAGCATGATAATTTCAGGTTGAAAAAATGAATTAAAATTAATTCTGCACAAAATTAATTAAAATCATGTCCTCCTTAATGCACTGTTTTTGTTGTGCTCCTGATCTTTATCCCTCATGCTCTTTGACGCTCTATAATCCCACAGATTTGCTACACTGCATAACTATTGACTATCGAAATTGACACTTGAGCATTTGATGGCTTGTGATGCTCCCCATAGCTTTTTGCTTGTGATAGCTCTCGACCACAGGCAAAACAGTAAAACAAACACATAGATGAAGCATTTGTCTGCAGCCCCTCCTGGATTTGTGACAGGCAGCAGTGGTGGGGAGATTCCATCAACATGACAGGCTGCTTCTTGCAGGAGAGGAGTTAATTGCTGTGGGACTGGAGCAGCCTTCCACATCCATCAACAAACCTCCTTTCTGCTCCGTGGGGTTGGAGGTTGGGTGAAGCAGTAAGAGAGGGGTACCAGAAAGGGCTGTGGAGGGCAAGAAGATGTGGAAAACGTCTGATTTCCTTTGACATCTTCAGCAAATAACTTTCAAAACAAAACACTGCAGCTGTACCACTGTCCATTGTTAGCACGTTTGAGTTTCTGTCTGAGTTAAGGTTTAAGCAGTAAAAAGATAATTACATGGAAATTATAGAGCAACACCTAAAATTACAGCCAGTGTGTTGAGCCCCTTTGC
>VUQK01028243.1:0-10154 GCA_015106715.1 Bujurquina vittata | reverse complement strand
AAATTTTTGGTGACTTGCATTTTGACACGATACACAACAGTAAAAAAACAAAACAAAACATAAATATATATATATATATATATGTTCCATATATAACTTGACTGGTACTATATATATAGCTATTAATTAATTAGGACATGAAAGCATGACAGACCAAGCAGGTAGTAATCAGGAGTAAGGCACACTGAGGTTTCTTGGAGGTATATGGCAGGTGAAAGGCTGTCCGGCAGTGCTTGGCAGAGTCAGCAGAACAGATTGACTGACCAACTGGTTGAAGCTGGAGAGGTATGGCTCCCATACAAGAAGTGGTAGGCCCAAAGCAAAGGGAGAGGTCAGATTAGGCAAGGTTACATTCAACAACAAAAATTCTGGCTGGGGATGGACTGTAATGCAGGGGCTTGATTGGTGAATGATGCATAGATGTGCAAACTAGCAGCAGGAGAGTAATGGATCTCTCTGCATGGATATGGACAGAAAGTTTGCAAACAAACCAACCAAAAAAAATAAAAATGGGAGAACAATAGAAACACTACAAGTTGTGCATTTATGGCAAATTACAGTCATTACATTAGCTGCAGCCTGTGGCAAGCACTTGTCAAACCTCTAATCAGGCAAAGGCTGGATGGCCCCGCTCTTTCTGCTATAGCCAAGACTGCATGAAGCTGTACTTGTCAGTTTAAACACACACATGCAGTCAAAACAGCAAGTGGAAGTATGAAGGTATGCAATTTGAAACTTGGAATAATGTGGAGGCAAAGAGATCTGAACTGCTAGATGAGGTTGAACTGGAGAGATGAGGCTCTGTGGGTCCATTCCCTCTTGGCTCAGTCCTCGATCTCATCACTCCACTTACACATGTAAGTTAAAAGAAGTAAAACGGATAAGCAAATCAAGTTTTGCTGCCCAGGATATCCTTTTGCTTTCTTGATTCACTAACCTATAACAACCGCACATTGTCACATGATCAAAATCAACTTGCTGGTCAAGCCGGATTTTCTGATTCTTGCTGTGAGTGTAAAAGGAGACCAAATGCAAGCAGCTCCCATGTGACCCTGAAAAGGAAAAGTGAAAGAGGATGGACGGACGGATGGATGGAAGCAGGCTGACGCACTATTTTTGTTTCAACAAGTATGACTCTTTAGTGTTTCGAGCAGTCTGTTTTAGGATCATGTCACTAAGTAATAGTAAAATCTCCTGCTCACGCTGCCGTAGTATACCAGCTATTAATCGCTCATACAGATGCTCATCTGGGAAGACTAAAAGATCGTGCCAGGCTCGAAGCATTCGCGTCCAGATGGTGATGTCAGAAGCAAAGCTTTGCAGCAAAAAGCACAGTACAAAAGAATGATGGCATTCTTTTGTTTCTTATCGGTGTCGTCCGTGCTGCTCGCGTTTCTGATCCTGTCAGCACTTTGTTTTCTTCCTGGTCTGATGGCGGTGGCTGTGTAGGCATCTTATGAACATGACACTCAGCCTTGCACACTTTATCATGAATACTTTATTCAGTAATGATGTTGCCGTGGCTCAGGGCGCTATCACACCTGTTTGCTTTTGTGTGGTTGTGCATACAAATGGATGAGCGTGTCCAAGCGTTTGACTGCTACTGTAAATGCGTATGCAGTTTGTTGAGGGGAAGTTACTGGATTTGGGATGGAGAGAGTTAAAAAAATATGGTCTGAATTTTGGTGTACAATGAAAAAAAATAACAACTTAAATAATAAGCCCTTGTTGTTAAGGGTTTGCAGTGCATTATTAATATTACTGTAATATATATTTCTGCATTACAGTAATGCTTTCTTCAAGAACTGCTGTGAACATTATGTTCAGGTGGAGAGAATGACAACGACGGTGACCGGTAGGCACTTAACATGCAACATGTCTGTATAAGAACTCTCCTGCTGGAGGAATTGGTTTTCTCTCCTGTGATGGTGACTGAAACCTTTGCACCTCGACCACAGGAATTGCTGTTCCTCTGCAGCTTTGAAACAATCGTCTAGACTGTTTAATTATAAATGTCACTTTGACATCTTTCACGATGTCGTTTTGTTGCACACACCTCTAACCTCTCAATCTAACATTTTTCTCTCGCCTTTTGTCCACCAGAGCCAAGAAGAAGACCAAGCCCTTGAACCTTAAGATCCACAGCAGTGTGGGCAGCTGTGAAAACCTGCCCACACAGCGCTCACCCCTCCACACTGAAAGATCCCTGCGGTCCTTCTTCTTCCCCTCTTTCATACCCTCTACACCTCCTGTCCATGCTGAAACACCCTCTGCAAGTAAGTGAACTCGTCTTTTTTTAAGTATCGCACACTTAAATTTTTATGAAATTACATTTTTTTCTTTATACTTTCAATATATCCTTTTCATAATATAACCCAGTCTGCTTAGTTCTCGGGCTAGGTTTCATTCCTGGCATGTCATATTGCTCTTAGTTGGGTCAAGTCTCAGTTGGTTCATTACTTTGTGTCACTATGTCTGGCTACCTGCGGAAACCACTCACTGTAATTGCTCTTACCACACTAATTATTTTTGTTAAAAAATGCTTAAGTACAGCTCTGCGGGAAAAGGCAACAAATGGACAATCAGGCTGTGACATAATGACCGGAGGTTGTGTGTGGCTGCACACTGGCAGCCTTATTGGCTGATACATTAAGGACATTCTGCGGAAGCCATTAGATTGAGGAGGAGATGGCGATGGGGGAAATGCAGGGAAACAAAGTAATGGAAGTCTTGTCAATGAAAGCAGTGATGAATGGACAACACTCGGTGTTGGGAATACATGCCACCCTTGACTACCCAGTATGAGGGGCACAGCCCTGCATCGTTGTTGAGGCATGAAGTGGAATAACTGCATGTTCAGGAAAGAGCGAAAAAAAAAAAACATGAACTAAAGACACAGAAGCTGAGGTGATATGTGTGAATTTACTGGCACAATGTGTGCATATGTGTTTAGAACTGCAGAACAGGTACAGATATATTACAAAACTATCGATTTAATATTCTATCCTATTTAATAAGAGATTTGCTCATTCTTCATAGTTTGGCTTTAGTTTAGCTCCAGTTAATGACCTCCTTCTAAAGGGTGCTGCAGTTTTTCTAAGCAAGTCGTTATCGTTAGCAGAAGGTTTATCGTGCTGAACTTGTCATGCTATCACCCCTAACAGTAGGTCCTTTACACATTAAAGCAAGCATGTTGCGATAATGTTGGGAATAGCCGAAAGAAAAGTGTGCAAATCAGGACGAGTCACTTCAACTTTGAGCTTGACCAAAAGAGAAGTGGTGTCCGCTGTAAGGTGAGCCAGGCTGTGAAAACACAATTAAATCAGTCAGAGAATGGCTTGATTTAAGTTTTTAGTCTCAATGAAAACATCTTTATATGTCCCTCCCTGTTATGTGTTGTGGGAGTACAAACTGAAACCCCACCGAGCCACATCGCCAAGTTAGCGGGGTCTGCTCTAGGCTACAGCACAAATTTACTCCTTACGTAGATGAAGAGTTTTGGAGTTGGAGGAAGTACACGCTGCCTTTTTTATCCTGTTGTACTAGAAAGCATTATTGGACACGGTGGGTATCACAGCTCGGTTTGGAAAGCTGCCTGTGTACCCCTCAGTCCAAAATAAGCGTTCTGCCGTGGACAAGTTTGAAGGAGTCGTACAGCTTCGTGCACCCTCGAGGCTCTCTGGGAGGAGGCATTGAGCTTGCTTGCTCTGAAATATCACCTGTGATTTCTCGCTTTAATGTGAGCTACTTCCTTCAGGCGTGCAGTTTTCCCCAGTACAGCTCAGCCTGTTAGAAAGACCGTTTGTGCTGTCGCAGTTGCACTAAACGCTGACATGCAGCATCCAAACTGCCTCTCTAAATTGATCTATTTACAACTGTGGCATTGACTTCAAAAGAAAATGATCTCGTCAGGAGAAATGAGGATACTTTTATATAAATTAATTGCAAACTTTTACAAAAATCTAATGCATTTTATCATAGCATATATTGATAACCAGATGATAACGCAAGTGACACAAGGAGTACATGGCAAAATTTAGCTTTATGCTTTAAAATGTCAGTGTGAAACATCGTTTGTCTACTTGTTCATTGTGTTTCATTATAAATAACTCAGTAAAGAAAAAATGTAATATTTGCTCAGCTGCCTGGAGGCATTCTGGTTCTTATATTAGGAATCTGTTTGTGTATGAACGCTTGTGTGAGCATTTGGACGAGTGTGTGTCCGCCCGGTCAGCCAGGCTAAACATCCATCCCGTGTCTATGTTTGGGTTTATGGTATCACAGCCATCTCATACGTCAGGGCCCTCCAGCCGGCAGCGTTATTACTTATCTCTCGAGTCGTTTGAATCAAAACATGCGGAGGAGCCACAAGACTGGCTGAGGTAACCAGGACCGAACGCTGTCTGCCCGGGATGAGTCAGTGCCCAGTCGAAGCTGAGACGTCAGCAGTTTGTTTGGCTTTCCACCGAGAGAAACTGGTTATGATTACATTTATAATTCCATTACAGTGCTGTATTTTCGCTCAGGCACTCCTTGACACATTGTTAGGCTCTGGATACAAACTGCAGATAGCTTTGCATTTAATGTGCAAGTACCGGCTATCGTGCATGTTGAACTTGATCCTATTTAAAAGAATAAGACTATTATTCTGTCAGAGTAAATGTATTAATCATCTGTCTCTTGCATTTTGATGTTTCTGCTATTGCCACTGAATGCACACATGATGCCACTAAACACATCACATCTATATGATATCGTTTTTAATGGGGCTATTGAGTTAAAAGGCCCCAATAAAAATAATAGCAGTAATGGCCGCTTTGTTAAATCCAGTTATGAAATGAAAAGGCTTAAATGGGCTGAAATGCATTTCAAAGCTAAATCCTGCATGAATGTTACATGTAAATGCTGGTTTATCACATACACTTCCGTGCAAAAGTCTTGAGCCAAACCTAATTTCTTTATATTTGGCTTCAGAGTAGCCAGACTTTCTTAGAAGTGGTCTTGAATAGTACTAGGGCAGCACGGTGAAACGGTGGTTAGCACTGCTGCCTCACAGGTTCGAATCCGCCTGGCGACCTCTCAGCTCTGACACCTCGGAAAGGCTCCAGCCCCTCTGCAGCACTGAAAAGGAAGAGAATGGATGGATGGTGAGCAGTAGTTCTCCAGGTTCTTCGAAGATCTTTGAAAGTTTTTGTTTGGTCATTGGCTGCTATTCACTTATTTTCAGTCTGGCCTTTGGACCTGAAGCAGTGTGCATACATACAGTCTAGACATGTTGGTACCAGCTAAATGTTGGAAAACACATCATTTGTTACCCTTTTCTTTAGCTGAATCTAAAAATGTGGGGAAACTGGTCAAGTGGAAGACAAAAGTAGAAAGCAGGTCTGAAAAACTATCATGATGTTAAATTTTGGGTTCAAATTGTCATCAATATGTATTGAGGGGATCAGGAGAGTGGTCCAACAGCGAGTGTCCACAGCCATCTGTGAAACATCAGGTTGGCACACATCTCATCGGGGCTTTTGTCTTCACAGTAACTCTCTGAACCCATTAGGGCTTTTGTTTGGCACATCAAAGCTTCAGCTACCTCCACAGATTCTCTTCTTTATTGTGGTGGTATGTTTTGGGTCACTGTCATGCTGGTAGATCCATCTTTAGTGTTCTGGCTGAAGGAAGGAGGTTCTTGTGCAAGACGGGCCTGTCCATTGGGCCTTCAGTGTGGTGAAGTCGTCCTGTACCCTTAGCAGAAAAACAGCCCCAAAGCATAATGTTTCCACCTCCGTGCTTGGCTGTGTGGATGGTGTTCTTTGAGTCATACTCAACATTCCTTTTCCTTCAAACACAGCGGGTCGAGTTGATGCCAACAGCTCGATTTTAGTTTCATATGAGGACAGCACTTTCTCAAAAGCCTTCTCTGAATCAGCAGCCTTAAGACGGGCCTGTACATTTGCCATATTAAGACCTTCGGGATGTTGTACGTGCTGCAAGATTTTAATCCATGACGGTGCAGCATGTTGCCCCTAATGTTGTTGGTGACTGAGGTCCCAACTGCCTTCACATTAGGGGGGGGGCAATATGGACCAAAAATAATATCACAATATTTTTTAGCTGAATGGCAATATAAGATTGATATATACACAATATATTTTTTCTTCCCAAAAGGTAAATAAAAAGAGTGACACGGGGGCTTTTTTAAAGAAAAAATTCAGTTGCAGAAGTACATGAGAAATTGCTCAAAAATAAATGTTTAAATAATAATGCTTCTCAAGTATATGAATGCTTTTTCCTCCATAGCGAAACACTCACAGCTCTGTTTTTAAAATGTAAACGGAGAAGATACTGAGCAAAAACAGCAAAAGGCTGATTTATTCTTTAAAAACAGTCTGCAGTGACGTAGACTTCACCAAAGTACTTCCTCCTGCGTGTACTCCTGTACAGCCAGTGCTCTGTGCAAATACATGTAAACAGACTGAATGAACAAAATTCCTTCAGTCACAAAGTTTCTTGCTAGCTCAGTAAATCCACAGACATATTAGAGCAAGGGGTCCACCGGTTGAACGATATGATATGGCCCAGCCCTACTTCACATCATTAACAAACTCCTCTCATGTCATTTTGGGCTGATCCACCACCTTTCTCATGATCATCACTCCACGAGGGGAATTGATGGCCATTTTATATCTCTTCTGTTTCTGAATAATCGCCTTCTCACCAGACTTCCTCCAGCCGTGTGCAGGTCAGTCTCTGGCCTCCTTCGTCAGCTCGTTTCTCTTACCCGTGCTGGGGGAGAGGCTGGAATGGAAGAAACTGATTCTGTGGACAGCTTTGCTTTATGTGCATAACGAGTTGAGATCAGGGGTCTCTGTAATTAAATGACTGATTGTAATCTGTGGTAATCACCTGGCTGGGTTTTAGGGGATCAAATACTTTAGTTTATTCAGTGACATGCAAATAACTCTACAACTCTTATGCTATTTTTGTCTCCATGAAAACGAGACTACTTTAAAAATGAGAGACTGTTCTTTGTAAGAGGGCAAACTTACAAATTTAGCAGGGGATCAAATAATTATTGTGCAGTACTGTATATACTATATTTCCATGTATGTTTTACATATATTTCAATTAAAGGCTGCACCTATTTCCCCTTTCCTGGCAAAAGATAAGGAATGAGGGGAAGCTCGAGCCTTTTGCACCGCTAAGAGGAGCTATTTTGACTCATCAGAGCATGAATATGGCAGCAGAAATAATGTTTTGTTAATGCCGCTGGCTTTTGGTAGCTGGTGCCAGCATGGTCATTATTAGGACTCTGGAGTTGGCTCACCTAAATGGAAGGCACTCATCATCTATATTATTAATCACAGCTGTGCTTTTCATGCTATGGCATGCCAACATGTCCGCTGTGGAAAAAGTTCTATTAGCGCATAAACTCCTGTAGCCTCACATTATCGCCAGGATAGCTGATCTGCCAACATGACAGCAGCTGTGAAGGTGTAATGTTGCTTCAAGCACAGAGAACACACTCTAAGCATGACTGCTGGTTTAAGCCTTTTTATTTATTTTGTAGCGGAAGGTTTTCCTGATCAAGAGCATACGAAAAGCTTTATTTTTCATTTCTTAAATTGCCACTGTTTCATTTTCCAGTGAGGTAAAGATTCCTATTTTTGGGAAAACAGAGAAATACGAGAAAAGGTGAAAACGTTTGCTTCTAAGACATAAAATTATTTAAGTCTTGATGCACAATGCAAACAGCAGCAACATATAGAAACCTTGGATGGCTGTGCCAGTGAGAATTCATCTTCTTTGGTCCACTTGAGTGATAAATACGCAGTTTTCTGTGCTGTTGTTCTTGCTCCAGGTGTTATGATAAGTCACTGTTTGTCCAACCTGAAAAGTGATGATGGCCGCAGAGGGACGTTATATACGGGCAGCTCACCTCTAGTGCCTCTGGCTGTTTTGAGTTCACACAGTTGGCTTCGACAGGCTCCCTGGCTTGTGATGATGCCTTGTGTCCACTTGCAGATCCAGTAGAGCACTGGCGCTGGACCAAAACACACGCCTGCTGCGAAACTGATGTGTGTATGTGTGCGTACGTGAGATGGGGAGAGAGTGTGGGAGTCTGAGAGTGTGTGCTTGTGGATATAAATGGCTTAAATGTTCATGTGCTTTGTGCACAACTCACTCTTTTTAATTCTACATGTTTGCCGGTGACGTCACCCGCTCTGCCTAACCTTGCATAGATGCTTTGCAGTTGCGTGTTGCGTCACAGATCTCCTAGCAACCAAATGTGGTACCACAATGGAGGTCCCTTTGAGAATTGGCAAATAAATAAGGGCTCTAAATAACCACTGAAATTAAAACAGCGTGAGGAAAACTGGCTATCTAAGAAGAACAGTTTAGTTGGCCTCAGTTCAGTATTTTAGGAAAGCTGCACAGCCATCAGTCCAAAGGTACAAAAAGGAAGCTTTTGACTTAGGTTAGAGAATAATCTCCTCGCTGACAGTGTGCACGTGTTGGGTTAATTGATGATTCTAAAATTGGCTGTAGGTTCGGATGTGTGTCTGTCTTTGGATGGACTGCCCACCTGACCAAAACCCTATTTACCCCTGCCGAGGAGCCAAGGAGAGCTTATGTGATGGATTTGGTTTGTTTGTTTGTCAGCAGGATTACTAAAAAAACTAATGGATGGATCTGCATGAAAATTGGAGTCCATCCATCCATCCAGGGCTCACAAAAACATATCAGATTGAAATAAGAAAAAAATCTGACACGCCTTCTTGATGTTCTCAGATAATATCAAACTAATTCAGATTGAGGTATACTTCTGGAATCAAATGTCCATCCTCTGTGGAGGCATGCAGTCTCAGACTGCTGTATCTAGAAAAGTGGTTAAAAAAATAGACTTTAATATTTTGGTGTGTTAGCTTTTTTTCTCTGTTTCTCTTTCCAGGACTTGGGTTTTTTAAAAATGTTTTAATTGCTTTTCATTTCATCATCTTGTCCTGTATCATCAGTGATAACTGCTTTCCAGACTGTAAAAGTTTGTTAGTAGGACCTAATTTACTTTGTCTCACCTAAAGATCCCAAGCTCTTACCCTGAAACCCTGAAGATGGCTTCTTAAACACCAGTCACCAGTCACTGTCAGACTGATCAGTACTTTTAATGGGCTCCAAGGCACAAGTCAGAGGAGTCTTTGTTAACACTGTTGCTGACCCTCCTGACAGCTCAGCTAATCTAAACAAAATGGTTTAATAGCCAACTAGCCAGCAGGGTAATGAAACAAAAACAACGCATTTTGAAACATTTCAGCAAGCCTCTGTATTTTCCTCGAGTTACAGAACAAAATGTGCACCGCAGAGGCGTCCTTCTACTGTACGTTTATTTGATTTGATATAAGGTAGAACAGCACATGGGTGGAACACGAGCCCCGTTAACATTAGTTTCTAATGAGACAGTGAATTTGTGTATTTACTCAAACAAATAACTGTTGTTCTTAGTGTTGTCCAAAAGCTATGGTCCTTGATATGGGTGCCAGAGGGTGTGCTATGGAACCTGAAAGCCTTCTGCTGGCTTAGATTCGCCTCACTACTAAAACATGCTGTGCCTGTTGGTTGGGGCACTTGTCTGGAAACTCGAGTTCTTCAACTGAGGAAGCCTCTACCGAGCCATAAGACCTCCAGGCATCATCTGTTCTCCCATCCCTCCTCCCGCTGCCTCACTGGCATGCTTAAATCAGCAGTCTTAATAGACTCCCACTAACTATAAGGCAGTATCGAGATACTTGTTTCATCCAAGATAATTGCTGTTTTTGTTTTTATGCTGTGATTGCTATTGTTAGTGTAGCACAGCTTTTGTGCTTTTGTATTTATTTAATTTGCAACTGTGTATCTGTGTATTCTTGCTTGTCATATATGTCATATATATATATATATATATATATATGTGTATATATATGTATATATATATATGTATGTATATATATATATATGTATATATATGTATATATGTATATATATATAATATATATATATATATATATATATATGTATGTATATATGTATATATATACTGTATGACATAAAATGCAAAAACAAAATCCTTGATTGGCGTGTTGCTGTTGTCATAGCAACTGTGCAACCTTGCTTTGTCTCCTATT
>VUQK01028239.1:15118-28794 GCA_015106715.1 Bujurquina vittata | reverse complement strand
ACATGCTTCCCTTAGGCAGTGTGATTAGAAAGCATTGCATAAATTTTCATTGTTATGCAGATGATACTCAGCTTTATCTGTCCATGAAGCCCGATGACACACATCAATTAGTTAAACATGGTGAGATATTTTCTCTGGATGGCATTACCGTGGCCTCATGTAACACTGTGAGGAATCTTGGGATCATTTTTGACAAGAAAATGTCATTCAATGCACATATTAAAAAAATATTTACAGTTGGACTGCTCTCTTGCATTTGCACAATATCTCTAAAATGAGAAACATCTTGTCTCAGAGCAATGATGGAAAACTAGTTTATATATTTATTACTTCTAGGGTGAACTATTGTAATTCAGTATTATCAGGTTATTCTAAATGCTCCCTGGAAAGCCTTCAATTGATCCAGAATGCTGCAGTGAGAGTACTGACAACTTTCAGGCCCCTCTTCTGTGGAACCAGCTCCCAGTTTGGACTTGGAAGACAGACACCATGACCCTGAACCATCTCTTAGTTATGCAACAATAAGATAGGCCGATTGTTGTACGGGGTTTCTTCTTCACTTACCTATTTTCAGTCTCCTGTGTGTTTAAACACCACTCTGCATGCTCTCTTCTTTCCCTCCCAACCGGTCGTGGCAGATGGCTGCCCCTCCCTGAGCCTGCTGGAGGTTTCTTCTTGTTAAAAGGGAGTTTTTCCTTCTCACCGTTGCCAAGTGCTTGCTCACAGGGGGGTCATCTGTCTGTGGGGGTTTCATTCTATCATCATAGGGTGTTCACCTACAATATGAAGCACCTGCAATTGTTGTTATGATTTTTTGCTACATAAATAAAACTGGACTGCTCAGAGCTGCAGACTGACTCAGGGTCAATGCAGCGTGTTGGTAATCTGTTCATAAATGATGGCAATTATTTACAAGTGATTACACTTGTAAATAAAAGTGATTACAGTCAGCTCGAGTAAGACTGCGAGACAGATTGCCTCCCACCAGGCAACCAATGCAACTGCCTCGTGATGGAAAGTGATCACCCAGAGGTTGAAGGTGGTCACTGCGACTACTTTCAAATGGTCACTGAATACAAAAAGATTGAAGGTAGTTACAGGGCGACTACCAAATTTTCCTAGTCGGGAGGAGGTTCCCATCTTATATTGAGCTGCTCTGTTCACTTGACCTGATGTAAATAAGGACAAATAGAAACTCTAATCAACAAAGAGCTTCATGGAGCTTTAAATCCTCTCTCTTTGTGTCTTCAGTGGGATGAACAACAATGCAAGGAAAACAGGGAAACACGGGTTCAGCTGAGGCAGATGTAACCAGAGTTAAAATGCAAACAGGGAAAATCCAAAAACAGGCCGAGATTGCGGCGACCACAGAAGCCACACATCTTTATTTACATGTACAGTGGCAGTGGGGCAGTCGGTAAGTGCTCACCTTGCACCCGGAGGGTTGTTGGTTTGAGCCCCTGTCCCTGTCTTGAGTCCTTGGGCAAGACACTTAAACCACATTGCCTAACGGTAGCGCCGGTCTCTGGCTGCATGAGCGCATGTGCTCGTCTCTGGATGAGTGATCTGGAACGATCATTTCGTTGTGTGCCTTGTGTGCACAATGAGTTGAATCTAACATGTTATTTCTGCTGTAAAGTTGGTCATTTTAAGACTGGAGACTATACAGTATGATGGATTGACTCGCTCTTGCATCCAGCCTCAAGTGGCCACTAGAGGAACTGCTGCTTTTGACACTTCCACAGTGGCTTCATTTTTCAGCCCTGCAGGATACCACGAGTGTGAAACCAGTGGATGGTGTGCAGGAGGATGGTGTGGAAATCAGGTGACACACAAAGGTGTGAATCTCTGAGGACATCTAGTGGCTACGGGGAGAATGAAAAGGGCTGCAAGGTTACACTAATGAAGGGCTTAAGAGAAGGACAAAGACATGTCTAAATGACACATTTCACTGCGGTACATGCAGTACTCTGTAGTTGCACACATATAATTATGGAAGCAGATGTTAGGGCTGATAAAAGTAGAAGTACAAAGCCAAACCAGCGCATTTACCTGTCCGGCTGAAGATTTGAACCCTTGGGCAATCTTGTTGAAAGGATCTTTTCTTGATCATTATAACAATCTATAAAGCTGAGGCTTATTATTTTTGTGTGGACCAAAAAAAACATGTAGGATCAACTTCCTTTCATGTTTTTCTTCCACCAAAGACGCCTCCAGACGTTTCCCTGCTGTTGTTTTATGGTAATTTGTTTACTCATGCAAAAGGTAGGCAGGTAATACGGCACTTTGCAGCAATAAGGACTATCTGTTAGAAGTGAGTACTTAAACAAAGAAGAAAACTGTGTTAGAGCATATCTAAGCTATACCTCAAAGCTATAGAAGATGTTGCTTGTGCATATGGATTTGTAGAGGTAAGACATCAGATTGTTCTCTGGATTTCCCCCCTATGTATAGTAAATATGAATTCTGGGGGAGATAAGCAATTCAGAATTTCTTTCAATTTAATATTGAATGAAGGTCAATTCTGTCTGCTTGCAAAAGAATAAAAAATGCCTAAAAACTTCTGCATGGTGGAGTACTCTACCACCTAAAGATCCTAAAAGGAGTTTTCAGAGTCAGAAGCATTTGGCTTTGTCTGTATGGAGGCCTCAAGCCTGTATTAATGAGCCACAACATTGTGACCACCCCGTGTGTGTCGATGCTCCTTTTGGTTGGCAAAGCAGTTCTAAGTACTCTAACAATTTACTGGCATCACAGCTTTCCAGTTTTATGCACTGTGAGTTGAAAATGCTGTTGACCACACCACCATCCACAGTATAAAAGATGGATGTAGCCGCCATGATGTCACCCTTTGATTTGTAGAATCCCGTTATGAAGCCATCTTGCTAAGGCCTGTAAATGAGTTTAATATTAGTGGTCCCCAGTAGTAGATTTACTTCTTTAATGTATGCGCAAAGTTTCAGGCAATCAGGGTGACCACATGATCAACGTCTGTGGCTCATCTAACCAGGTCCCTTGAGCAAAGTCTACCTACAGTGATTAACAATAGATGTGCAGCAACTCAACTAGCTTATATGTTTTCAGGTCTGGCTGTTTAAACTTGGCCCTTTTGGGGGCATGATTGAGACTCCCATCCTTGGAGGAGTACCATGTCTATTCTTTATAATGTCTCAGGTTATAGGAAAAGCTAGGAAATTATAAGAGCTTAACAACCAGCCAAAATATCCCAGCTCACAGAAAGGATGAGAGCTCTCAGTCTCTGTCCCCCTCCAGTGACCCTAGGACTGAAAAGAATTTCAAGGCCCCAGAGTGAGCAGCAATATTGCCTCCTAAACAAATAATCTTTTTGACGTGCCTGAGTCTGTGGACAAAGGGAAAAGAGGGATGACAAGGTAATCCCTGAAGTGGAAAAGTACAGTAAGCCATGCAGCTTTTTGTTTTTGAGCAGTGCATCTATTGTATGTCATGCAGCACATCAAAACATGAGCTGTTCATTTGTTGCTTGAGTGGGCAAGCCATCGAATCCGACCAGAAAGCGTTTCCCTACTTCAAGTTGTGTTTTTTCTTCTTGTGTGCTCCCGAGCTGCATGTGAGGGAAATTTGGCAGATTGAAATGAGAACTCTGACAAAAGAGCAACAGCCCAGTGCTGGAGGTTGTGAAGGACATCTGTTCGTGACCTCAGACCCGACCAGCTGCAGCTGCCTTCATCCAAGTGCTCCTCCAAGGCCTCAGCCAAGCCCTCGCTCTTGGCACTGCATGACAAACTTTCTGCAGCATTTTACATTTGCCAGTTCCCCACTCTCTGTAGTAAAGGGGAGCGTTCCCCCCCAAAATGTTGTCTTTTAGTCCACCTTCTTTAAACCTTCAGTGCAAACTCCCCCGGTACTGCTGAGTTAACATGCTTTTGTCATATGCAGCTGGAGCCACTTTTGCTCCAACATTACACATTAATCATATAATATTCTGATTAATAAGTGCCGGATGTACTGATAGGCAGATTTAAGCTAAAGCTTGAGCTAATTGGCTTAAAGTTACCAGTTATAGATGTAATTTAATAACATTTCCTTCTCTTATTTCAGCTGTTTGCTGGGATAAAGTTTTATTTTCCGTTTCCTAAAGCACCGAGGAGCATGTTTCTTTCTTGGTGAAAGCTGAGGGTCAGTCAGGGGTCACGGTGGGATTTGGTATGAACCGGTGCAGCGCGGGGAAATGACTCACTTAGAAATAAGTCACAACATCATTTGTACTGTGAGCTCCAGTAGGTTTGTTTCCTTTGTGTGACCAGCTGACAAATGCTGCTGCCGGCCGCGAGGGACTGCTCTTTCTGAATTTATTCCACTGTATTTTATAATATACAGAAGTGCACAAATGTTTCAAGCCACAATTTCTTTACATTTTACCAGGAAAATGGGAAAGCGATGCGAGAAATTATGTGTGCAAACATGCATGCAAATACAAAAGCAAAAACAGAGTTTGCACAGCTTGAAGGTCAGTATCTGGCACCACCTGTATTCTTCAGCACACTCTTGGGCACGCTTTTGAAATTTCTTTAACTTCAGGAATCGTTCTCCAGGCTGAAGGACATTCAAAACTCTGAATTCTCTGTCAAGATGATCCCACAGTGCAAGTTTAGAGAATTATCAATATCACAGGTCTGTCATGTTTTAGGATTATATATTTAATGCTTGTAGAACAATAAAACTGTTATATATTATTCTGGAGCCTACAGGGAAAAATACATAAAGGATGAAGGTTGCGGAGACTTTAGACCCTCCTCGTCCTGACGAATGGAACTTGGACCCAAATGCAGGATGCAGAAACAGGCAAGAGTTAACTCGAAGCACACCGTCAATGTGGCTGGATCAGAAATCCAATAACATACAGTCCATAAGGCAAAACCGAAAGACTTCAATAAACAGCGAGGGACCACACATGATTAGACTGACACTGAGACAAAGGCTGAGGGGAGGTCAGCACCACTCATACACATGAGGGTAATATGGAGAAGTGGACACAGCAGGTGATGCTAATCAGAGAGAGTGAATTAAAACTAAACGTCAAACACGGGCGACAAATAGCAACCGAAATTTTTAAAAAAGGAAGTGAGAAACAATAACGCAAACATGGTGCTATCGTAGGTTTGCCACCCTTACTATCCGTGAGCAGAGGTCTGAGGGACCCTCCAGCAGATGCTGATTTCATACCTGTTGAACTCTGAGTGATCTTGCAGCAGAAGTTCCCATGAAATTGCACCCTCGTAAGAAGTGAACAAGCCTTCTGGTACAGAAAGTGGTGAGCCTGATGTCACCTGGATAAGACAAAATCACAGTACAGGCCACAGTTCACTGCCAGCAAAAACCCCAGCATCTTCACCTCTGACGCCTGTCCTGTGACCATGTCAATGGGTAATGTTGCTGCAGCGGGGGAGCGGGTCGCTGATTAATTGGAAGGTTGGTGGTTGAATTCCAGGCTCTTCCTGTTAGCATGCCAGAGTATCTGTGGGCAAAGTACTGAAGTGCTTGAACAAATGAGGCATGCTGTTTAAAGCGCTTTGTGTGCTCAAGTACAACAATAACACACTATAAAAGAATCAGACTATTTATTGTTTTAACTTTTCCGCTTGCATCTAATCTTTAAATGTATTTTTTTCAGTAGCACTCGCGTGATGTTGAATTTATGCAAAAACAACTTTATTGACATCCGCATGCACAAACGCATGACAGCGATGAGAAGGACAAAGGATGTGTGCACTGTTAATTACGCGGGGGGGGGGGTATTTTCTGATTTGATGAGTAATAATCTCCATGGCATCAGTTGGGAAGCAATACCAGGGTGCAGCACATAAAAAAATCACCTTGCTTAACATTATTATGCATTAAACAGCCAATTAGCTCTAATTACTCATTAACTAAAGGTGCTGAAATGTATCGCTCCTGCCCTCTTCAACCCGAGCTCACAGTGCACCTCATGCAGCCGTACCTGTCAGTACGAACACACTTATCCACATCAATACTGTTCTGGGGTGTTATTTAAAATGATTGGATATTAATAATTATTGGCATGAGGCATTCAGGGATTGTGCATTTAGAAAAAAAAAAAGGACTTCAGATCCTGGTTTAGTAAAGCAAAGCTTATAGAAGTTGTTTTGTATCAGGCATCTTTCTCATTCTTGATGTGTCACCCAACTAATAACACAAACGAGGGCATGTTCTTAAAGATGACAGTTAATCTTGTATTTGAGAGAATATTTCCCACAGACACTTCCTTTTCCTCCTCTGGGTATCCGGTGATTGGCAGTGAGAGTGCATGCAGTTTTATGGAAATGCTCCAACTAGGGCACAATGAAATAATGATCAAACAGAAACTTCTAAACAAATCAGCGATTCATTTTCACTGGTATAGATTATCTTAATCAATTGAAGTTGGTTTTCCATATTGCTGAAGGATGAATGGCAGCAAATGGGTTTTTATGAAAAGCAGGAAATGAGGCCTCACATCTCCAACCGAGTGCGGAATGTAAAGAAGAGGAGCAATCTTCGCCATTAATGGAGTTTTGGATCTGATGTATGGGAGCAGATTCTGACAAACTTTATTTAAAATCGGGGAAGACATGATGAGTGTTTTATTTCAATAAATCAAACTTATATAAGCTTTTTGAGCTGTTTTTTGATCTCAAGTTAACAAAAAGTTCAAGAACTAATTGAACTAAATAAGTTCAGTGGCGTTTATGAAAACCTAAAATGATTGTAGTCGCCCTTCTTCTTGGCCGCAAACTTAAAGGTTTGATTTAGATCTGCAGGTTAAATCGCTCAAGACTTTCATCATTCGCTAACTTAGCTTTGGCCTCACTCTGTTGCAGCTACATTGATCAAGTGGGGTGCCATAAAAAGTAGTCCTTCTTGAAATTGAGGTTAAATTTCCATACGCACTGACCAGTAGCTTTTATAGGGCTGTGAGGCAAGGCTGGAATAACCTATTGTAGGTATAAGCAGTAAACATTCATATTTTTTGGTCCCACTGAGGCAGCAGAAGCAGGAAATTGACACATTAATCTGTAGTTTCAGATACAAAAGAGCAACGTCAGCATTCATTTGGTGTTTTTGTCATCTTGGTTTTCTCTCCATGGATCCATTCATCTGTTCAGCTGCTCCAGTGTTAACTGCTAAATGTGTCATTTCTTTGTCTTCTGCTAATCCACAGCAGGAAAGGATCCACTAGCTACTGATGCTCATCCAGCCTGAAAAGAGTGAATACTGAAACTCAATAGGAGACTGTTTGTTTGCAACTAGGAAGCACCAATCTAACAAATCCAGGGGTGGGCAAACTACGGCGTGGGGGCCACACCCGGCCCATTGCTCTTTTTAATGCGGCCCGCCGACGATTGGTCCACAATTGCCCACAATCGACTGATGTCGAGGATTCTGAGAATTGCTACAACAATCATGAGACTTTGATGCACTGACAAAAACAACACTGTTCTCACTAAAACTAAAAATAACTGATGAAAACTGTAATGCCTTTATTATGTTTATGTTAATATATATGCATCTGGTGCTGGCCCGGCCCGTCTGTCAAATTTCAAATAGTCAGTGTGGTGCCAGAGGCAACACATTTGCCCACCCCTGAACTAATCTAACGACCCTTCACATTAACACAGCCTGAAACAACAGTGATTGGCCCATTCGGTATTGCCATTTTTTTAATCGACTGAAAGAGAACTGCAGAGCACTGCAGGCACGGCAGCACGAGTATAAATGCCGCCAATGGCATTTAAAAAATACATAAATAGCTTTTTAAAGTGTTTTAAATTTTACAGTGATTGCCGAGATTTGAGAGAACAGTTTAATCAAAAACAGAAATCCCATATTGATTCCCTAAAGTTACGGTTCGGGTTGTCACCACTGACGACTTGGACTTCAGAGGGGGACAATTTATGCTGATTTCCAATTTCATGTTTTTATTCTTAGACTCCACTACAGTAGTTTTGCATGATTTAAGGTTTAAAGTCATCTTATTTTTATATACTGTGCCGCGGTGCAGCCTCACCGTTCACTCTGAATCAAGCTGTTTCAGTTTCTATAAGGTCACCAATGTGCTCCACCCCTGAAAGGGATAAATAAGAGTGATGGATGGGTGGCTGGGTGGACACCAAAAACATATCTGAAGAGGGCGGGGTCACAAGCATGATAACTGAGTCTTTACTCACTTTTCTTTACTACTAGGGTGAAAACTGCAATTTCCTTAGGTAAGTGCGTGGAGACAACAGCAATCAATCTCAGGATACCAGATTCAGACTACTTTGTAGATCACCTGTAATACTTTTACGCATCATTTTGAATAATAAAGAATGAAGGAATCCTTCATCTGGCAGTTCAATGTGCTAACCTACACCATGGAGCCACATTAAAAAAAACCCAAAAAACATCATGCTAATTTTTATTAATAATTTTGTCTTTGGGGCCTGTCACATTTAAATGTACATGAACAAAAAAAAAGAAAAAACGTTGTTTCTGATGTACGTCACGGCATCATCTCTGCAGGCTTGCTAAAAGCTTCCTATGCTCTGATATGGAAGCAAAAAGCTTTAGATTTTATCTGAATAGGAAAACATCATCTCTGAGTGATCATTTTACATGCAAATACACCCAAAATCGCAGCACAGCCGGTGTCTTTATGCGAACGGTGACTGAAATGCAAAATTCCTTTAAGACTTTAGGGTTTTAGCAGTGCAGAGCAGCACGTCGAAAAATGGCTTGCAAGCACTGGTTTACATCAGTCTTGCTGGCTGCGTTTGTGTCAATATTTCACGCATGTTCAGTTGTCTGACAACAGAAACATAAATACGAAGAGCTTTATCGGAATTTCAGCTGCTTTAAAATACACTGCATGTGAGCAGGAAGCAGAACAGAAGCTAACAGATGGTAACTACAGGCAGATCAGCCGCCACTGCTAATTTTTAAGATCTTCTTTATTGCTGAGGGGAATTGTCGCGAAAAAACGAGCTATTAGATAAGCATTATGTCATTTTGTTGCTGAAAAACCTGGACTATAGGCAAAGTATTTCAGGCAGTGTTTGCTGTGGCTTGGACCATGCATTATAAAAACTATGCTTCAAACTCACAGGACAGAGATATGTTTAAAGAGGATAAAAGGGGCACTTAAACTTTCCTTGGTAAATAGATGTTTTTTCAAAGGTTAGCATACTTTCCCATCAGGCATGCTCTTGCCTAATACAGTAGAAGTTTTTATAGCTGTTACAGTTCCTCTTCATTCAATCCAAATCATCAATGGTGCTGAGTGTAAAGAGCACATCACAAGGTCTCCACTCTGAGCTCAGAACGATGCATTTGAAGCTGAAGAACAGAACGGCCATTGTCTCAGACTCATGCTTTATCTCCACCCCTGCAGGCTACGCCTCTTCTCAGGAAGTCATAGGATTCCTCAAACTGCAGCACCCCCACGATAAATACACAAAAGGGGAAAAAAAAACAAGCAAACCTGGAAAGACAAGCGAGAATTTTTCAAATGTGTAATCGATTTTCATAAGTTCTGATTGGTGCGCTACGGTTTGGAGTCACCACAGATAGATCCACGCAGACACATGACTTATCTGCCCTTTTTTGATGTGTTGGTGCTTTCCTCTGGTATCTTTCTGCTGTTCGAAATAAACAGACACAGGCTAATGGGATCTGGTCAAGGGAGCGCTTGTGTGCTGCAGGCAGCAACACACACACACACACACACTCAAAAACGGATATGTCGTTTTACCTGCCGCAGAACAAATCAAATTCGCGTGAAGAAGCAGAAAGCAGCAGAAAAGGTAATAAATGCAAATCCTTGAAAGGATGAGAAGCTGACATCTAATCGCATACATTGAGCCATTAGGATGAATTACTGGTGCATGTCCATATTTATGCAGGTAATAATAGAAAAAGTGTTAATCTTTTCACTCAAGCTGCAGAGTAAAGTGCCTGCATCACCGCTCAGTGACTTTATTTTAATCAGAACCAGATTGCACGGCAGCGTTCTGTATGTGTTAAATTAACAGTTCTGGCAGGTTCCCAGGAAGTGCATTATGGGAAGACACCTTCAACAGTATCCCTCATTACCTCACCTTTCCTCTGTCTGACAGTCTATAATACGGTTACATGCCCTGCGTTTGGGGTACTGGGGGGGGGGCGTTTCTCTCCGAGAGGCCACATGAAAGCTCGTGGTCAAGTCTGAGCTTTTACTGCCTTTAACTGTTTGATTTTTTAACGAGTAGTATACAATCAAATAATAATGTACTTTACTAAAGTACCACTCGTCCTTGAAATGTGAAATAATAAAAAGTGCCGGTGAGACCTCGACACTAGGCTCCTATTTCTAAATGCGTTTACAGCTTTGTCAATAGATTTTTGGCCAGTAAAGGTCAGAAAAAGCTCATGTTGACAGAAAATAAGTATTTTTATCACATTAGGTGACATCACTAACTGGTTTTTGGCCTCTTAAGTCTCATTATGGCTGCAGTCGTGTTAATTTTTTGAAGTGAGACGTGAAGACTTTGACAATGAGGGCGGAGCGCAGTCGTCACGCTGTAGATCCAGATCAGTGCCTCGAATTAGCAGAGCTGAGGCCTAACAGGCAGCCATCGACTCGAGCTGTATGAATTATTAAAAAATAAAAAATCCCCCTCAGAAGGTTTGTTTTGAAGGGGGAAGCTCTCCATAGAGGCTTACTGTGAACATGTTTATTCCTGCTGTAAATCTGGTCATTTTAACATGGAGGTCTGTGAGGCTCATTTTAGGAGCCAGGGGTTAAGAAAATGAAGCCAATGCAGGAGGTTCAAGATCTGCAGTTGCTCTAAGTGCCACATGGTGCCACTCCTAAAGGGAGCGAATCCCCATAGACTCACATTTCAAAAATCCCTCATTTTACAGCCTTAAAAAGCATGTTTACAACCTGGCATGTTCTGCGCTGGCTTCATATTTTAGCCCTGGAGGACTCCTCTTGGCTAAAACCTTTTTCTGAAAATGCCAGTCAAAAGTTTGGACACAGTCCATACTACAGTCTGGAACAAAGCAGCAACAGAGAGAAATGGCTAAACAAATCCATTTATCTTTTCACTTTCAGATGCAATTTCCCACCTAGTGTTAATAAACAGACATTTTCAGCTGCTGTAATAATCTGATAGCTGTGTGTTATTTTGCACTTAAAGAAACCTCCAAATGCTTTGATGAAGCCTGCACAACCCCAGGAGAGAACGACCACGAGTTAAGTTCGTTAGGCGTTCCCAGTCTCAAAATCAATTATTAATGAGACTTCAGATTTAAAGCCCACATCAGTGTCTCCCAGAGTTCAAGCAGAAGACACATCTGAACGTCAGGCCTTTATGGCTGCTTAGAAACCGCTAATGAAGGAGATCAGTAAGAAGAAGACGACTTGCTGGTGACACTGCTGGAGTTTTATCCAAACGTTGAAAGCAGCACTTGAGCAGCATGTCTACCACAGCATCCTGCGCAGAAACCCCATCCCATCTGGTCTGGAGCTGAGTGGGGACCAGCAGAATAAAGAGCCAAAACACACCTTCAGGCTCTGTGAGGGCTCTTTGAGGCAGATGAAATGGTCTCCACACTCAAGTGAGATGGTTTGGGATGAGTTGGACTGCAGAGTGCATGCTGAGCACATGCAGGACCTCCCTTGAGACTGATGGAGGCGCTCCAGCTGACGACCTCAGTGGGGAAAGCATGAATCCAAGCGAGAGGAGTCTAAACGCTAAAAAAAGCTTCATATATTTTTTGTTGCTTGTTACATAATCTTTCACAATTAAAATGTCTTAAATGTAATTTAAAGGAATAGTTGAAAAAAGAGGGCATGTCTAAAGATTTGACTGCTTATGTATGACACCTGAAAGCTGATTGTTTGGCCACCGTAGGGATGAATATCCCGTCATACATTATGGACTTCTCGAGGTTGTTGAAAACCGTCCTTCATTTGAAATTGTGTTTCTAGCCACCTGAATGCTGGATAGCATTGTACTCTCCCCTCGGCGCTAAATAATCCCTCAGATGATTCATTTTTCTCTTTCTTCATCGGCTGCTCACCTGTGGTTACGTGCTGGCCAGGTAAACACAGCTGCTTCCTGGATCCAAGCCCTGCTAGACCTGCCAAAGCTGGAACAAAATATTGGAAATGGCTGATAAGGTTTGAATTTCATTCCAAACTAAGATAAAATAACATTAAAATCATTCCCAAAGACTTTGAAGAAAGACACATTGCAGGTCTGTCGCCGCTCTACACACAAGGACAACCATTTGCTCTCATTTTCATACCTACATGGGCAACACGTCCCGACCAATATTTCTGCTTCGAATATCTCATTCCGTGCTCCCCGGCTGTAATTAGAGCTGCACAGGACCCCCGATTCAGCACCGCTCATCTGCCTTTACGTCTATCTCATTCTTAATTCACAGAGTTTAATAGCGGACTTCCTATAACTGTTCCCACAAAGCTGGGACCATGAAACGGTCCAAAAATATGCAAAATGTGTTGGTATGCTGAAGCATTCAGAGTTCCTTCCAGCAGTGGCGGCGTTTTACCGACACTTTGCGTTGAGCTTGGTGATGGAAGGCTTGGATGCAGCTGCCATGGACACCCATCCCATGAAGCGCTCTGCACACTGTTGTTGAGCTGACCTGAAGGCAACATGAAGGTCGGAGGTTTGCAGTGACTGACTCTGCAGGAGGTTGGTGACCTCTGTGCACTCTGACCCTCAGCGTCCACTGACCTGGTTCTATCATGTGCAATGGCCGACCACTTTGTGGCTGAATTGCTGCTGTTCCCAATCACTTCCATTTTGTTGTAATAGCACTAATAGTTGATTGTGGAATATTTAGTAGTGAGGAAATTTCACAGTGATGTTGGTAGCAGCAGTCTGCATGCCGAGGTGCTGCTTTATACACCTGTGGAAGGGACTGGAACACCTGGATTCAATGATGTGGATGGTGAGGGAAGACTTTTGGCAATAATAAGGTTTTAGAGGGAGGCTAGCGTAAAGGCTATAGGTGGAGCTCTCTGTGGTTTTTAGCTTCTTATTCTGCTACTTTCTGATTTGCTTCTCTGAGCTCAGTAACCTGCCACAAACCCACAGCTGTAATTTCAAAGCGGAAGAACTGCAGGCTTGCATGTGGTCTCCCACGATAAAAGTCTGGGGCTGGAATTTATTTTTAAATCTTCAGAGAGGAAAATTCTCCTTTCTGCCACCCCCTTGAATTAAAATAATCCACTTTTTTCCCCCCCTTCACTGCAACTTGAATGTTTCCAGAGGGTCTCGATGATACTTGACCACATGACGCACTACCAGAGGTTTTTTTTTGTTCCTCCCCTCTGAGACACAGCTGTTTCAAGTCAGTGCATTACAGTGCATATGAAAGGAAGGCGATTAAAGCGTCCGCATCTCTGCTTTTCTACTGACATCTTAAACGAGAAACATATTTCAGTCGAACAGAAAGGCTGTTTTTTTTTTTTTTAAACTTTCTGCTGATTGCATTTAAATGGATTCCATGAAGCACGAAAAAAAGAAGACAAAGAGATTTGTTTTTTTAGGAGTGCTTCGTCGCATGATGCAGGTTATTCGATTTCACACACACACACACACACACACACACACAAGTAGGCATGCCAGAATGGGGAGTGA
>VUQK01028239.1:0-12143 GCA_015106715.1 Bujurquina vittata | reverse complement strand
AGTGCACAGCCACACATTGCTAAGTGGCAGACTCTAAAAGCTAGGATGTTCCTCACCAAAAGCACACATTTGGAAAGGTTGTGCCACATAAAAAGCCAAATTATTTTTCAGATAATTTCATTAAAATGCTAAAAAAAAAACAAAAAAAAAACTGAACAAAAATTCCCCAGAGCACAAACATGGTTGAGAGGTCCACTTCAGGAAGCAGACGTGAGGCCTAATGCGCGCCTGTCAGCTACAGCTACACCTGTCAATCAAAGCATCCACACCTCTACAGGCACCATCAGGACAGCTATTGTGAAGGGTGACACTGTCCACAGAAAACTGTTTTATAGCACACCGTTAACAGGATTTTTAATGATGGGTTATGGGTACAGCCTGAAGTTACTGTTGTACTGTTCAGTCTCAAAACAAGTCACACACGCTTGATGGTCTTGCATTAACACTCTTGCAGCTGTCTGTTACTTTTTCTGTCTCTGAATCCTGTCTGGCAAAGTAGAGCATCGTGACATCAGCTTGTGCTAAAACAAGGTATGGAAATGCACCCAGAATCCATGCAGCACATCTGCCGTAAACATGCAGGTGACACATGTTGACACTGAGGGGAGAAATAAATAAATATGTACTGATGTGACATAGTTCAGTCTGCTGCTTTTGCATGAATGTGAGCGGATTTTTCCCAACCTCGCGAGAAGAAATAATATCCTTCTTCTACTTCATGCTGTTCAGTCTCTCTGTCACCTATTTCCAATGTGCATAGATCTCATTTCACATCCCACATCTTTTCAGTTATTATTGCACATGATTAAAGGGCAGAAATGAAAAGCACGTTACATAAAATAAGCCCTGTGGAAATGGGCATTTAAAAGGAGCCGTGTTTAAAATTCTGTTAAATGTATTCTGTTCTGCTCTCAAGTTTTTGAAATGCCAAATACATTTAACCCCCATTCCCTGCAACATGCAAGCTCGTGTAAATAAGAGGCTACAATTAAATTTGTCATTTCTGAGTCTGCTAATTTTCCCCACAGCTGGAGGCTTACCTGTTTGTAGGTGTGAAGCAAGAAAAGGTCTGCTGGGCGCACAGCAAATTCTGCATGCTAACAGACCGCTAACACAAAGTGACACTGTAAATAGTCTCATTTCTTTCCAGCTCCATTAATGCACGAAGCCCCTGAGATATTGTTTATAAGACCTTCCAATAATCTGGATCAAGCGAGTTTTCACCCTCGCCTGCATCTCCCCTACCAAGAGATAACGTCTTTCCTTTCATAGATGCAACATTTGAAATGTTGTCGCTGTCGAAGCTGTTTTAAATGTCACCCGGTGTCACTGTTTAGTTGAGTGCCAAGCAGGAAAGGGTACTGGCAATAAAAGCAGAGCAACCTGACAGCTTTCAAGATCTTCTCCATATACATCGCTCTACAGCAGAGCCCAAAATAAACCGATTAATCTTTGCTACACCTCTCCGGGGATGTATTGTTTTGAAATATCTCTTACTTTACTGCTGGTGTGCGTCAGTAAAGAGGTCCTGTGCAGCAGCGTGTTTGTTTATCAGCGCACACCGCCTCTCATAAAGGTTTGTGACATGAGTTTAACACAACTCGGCTGTTTGGGCCTGCAGGCACTGACCTGAGTGATGGTTAACAAACGACTGCAAAGAGACACAAACTGACTGAAGAGTCGTACAATGACCACAGGGCTACAAAATGCCCACAAAGGAATACAGAACGACCGCAAACAGATACAAACAGCAAATATGTAATAAAAGACAAGGACCCATGAAATGAGAAGGAGACAACACAAAAGTCCTTTAGAAATTACCACTAAGAAATTTTAAACAATCACAAAAGGATGCAAAACAACTCCAGGAATACATAATGACTTCAAAGAAAGATAAAACCACAACAGAGAGACATAAAACAGCCTCAAAGACAGAAAAATGGTTCAAAATGACCACAATGTGATAAAAACCAACCTAAATGTACTGTACAACAACTCCAAAGAGACCAAAAACAACTACAAATACACATAAAATTATAACAAAGGGAAAACAGATATAAAATGACCAAAAGCAGATACAAAAGAACCATATTAAACCATGACAGAACAACACAAAGTGACTAGAAAAAGGCAACCAAATAAGTGTAACTGGTAAATTTACAGCTGTACAACAAGGTGCACACGGGTGAAAAAAATGGACCACAGCAGCGGGGTGAGTAAAAAACCAAAGCAAGCATCACATGATGCAAAAAACACTCAAAGGGACGTTAAATGCGTCAGTAAAGTCCTCGCGTGGAGCTGCGTCGGGCTTTTTGGACCAAATTTAATCCAAGACGCGACGGCCGCTCCGACTGCGACACGTGAGTCATTCTGCAGAGTTAATGAAAGAACGTCAAGAGGACAGCAAAACAACCACAACGCAATCCAAACAACTTAAAAGAGACGCACAATGATCCCAAAGAGACACAAAACGACTACAAGTAGACATAAAATACCCGCACACAGAGAAGGCAAATTATAGCTAAGAGCAGAACGACGACAAAGCACAGAAACTACAGACATAAAACAACCACAAACAGACGACCTGAGACCTGCAGAGATGAAGACAAGAAACGAATGAAAACTAAAACCACCACAAACGGAAACAACGTGTCCACAAAAAGCTTCAAATTAGAGACAAAATGCCTAAAACGACACAAAACCTCCAAGAAGACATAAAATTACCTACAAGAGAATGTTGAATGACCACAGACACACAATAACTACAAGTACACACAAAATGACCAAAAGTAGTCAAAAAGGTAGAGGCAAAAAAATAGGACCAGGAAAGAGCCTCGAACACAAAAACACATTTAATGACTACGAGAAGATGTAAAACTACAAAGACATGCGACACAAAATGCAGAAATGAAACAACCACGCAGACACGGCAAACATGTAAGACAAGTACAAAGAGACGCAAAACGACTGACAGAGACAAAAATAGACCACGGGGGCGCAGAGACACTACAAAGAACCACAAAACAACCGAGAAGAGACTCAAAATGACCGCAAAGACCCGCAAAACACACACAAAGAGAGAGAGAATAAACCCCAACAACCACAGAGTCAGAAAGTTTACTTCCTCTGTAATTGGGGGGGGTAAGTGTGTGTCTGGGGGCCTATTGTCTCATAACACATCCACATTTAAAAAGGAAGCAGACAAAGTGAGTCAGTGTCATTAATCCCACGTGAATGCACGCGAGCAGGCCTCGAGCTCTCACCTTCGCTGCTCGCTCTGCCTGCTTTTTAATTCCACTCTTGGGATGCCGCCTTCCCCGTCTCACCCCCCCCATCCACCCCCTCCTCTGGTCCAGGTGATTAGGAACTTACACAAGTCCCTTGTTCTCATTGCACTCTCTCTTCATTCTCTTACATTTAGGCATCAAGGGAAATGAAGGTAATCCACCAACGTTTGCCAGGTGAAGTGAACAATGGAAAAATGGAGGGGAAGGTGGATGCGATTCATCATGAGACTCCTTTCATTTTGCACGAGCACGCCTGGCACAGCTGTTTGAAATGGCACCCCTCGCCTGCAGACTTTGGGGAAGGGCGCTTTATGAAGATGCATGAGTCGGAAAACAGACTATTAAAGTTAGTGAGAGTTCATTAACCTTGTAAAAGTAGGCTCTAGCTCCCATAAAGCGCCATATTTCAGGATTTTGCTCTTCATTTTTTATCATAAGTGCTCTTGATGGCCTGATAGTTCATTTCACACGTGACAAGCATTAAATGAGACAAAGAAAATAGGAGTTGGAGCCATGCACATGTGGCAGCTAATGACTGATTTTGTGGCCTGTTCTCAAGGAATTAAACTCTGGCAGCTCAGCTGGTTTTCAGCTCTAAATCTCAAAGTGTGTTTTTTTTCCACCCACTGAAATGTAGCAACACCTCAAGCTGAGTACAAATTAGAAAACGCAGAGGGTAGTCGCAATCGAGCAAGTTGGTGCCGGGCTAACATGTCTAATCATGGACAACCCGGGGGGCGTGCTTAGCGATACAGCACTATTGGTCCACAAGGAAGGTGTTGCATTGGAAATGGTAGCAATGAATGAACAGAAATGGCAGCGTTGACTCTGAGATGACGCAATTATAATTTTTCCACCATCTGGATAAGTCATCTGCCCACCCATGACTGTAGAGCAGGTTCTCATAACCATCATCATTACCATTCACTCTGCTGGAAGTTCCCCTTTGGGCTGACTCCACTTCAGAGTTTTATCTTCAGAGCATCACTGCTGCTGCTGCATGCTATGAAAATAACGATGGCCACACCAGTATGCGTGTTCAGTTTTTTTTATTGGGCTGTTTGTGTTATTGTGATAGCCCTGTGAAGTTGAGCAGCCAGCTCCTGCAGCACATTAGGGCAACCCCCTGCCAAATGATGGCAAGAAGATAATTCTGAGCAGATGTACAAGCATGCTTAGCAAAAAGTTAATATATGCAAATCACTGCTATTATTTGAATGTTGGGGGGGTAGAATTGTCTGCTTTTTGTGTGCGTGACTTCTGATGATGATCATCTCTCTGTGCCCCTGTGACACACACACACACACACACACACACACATCCCACGAGCAACACTAATTTAGCTGCAGAATGCTTTTTTTTTTTAACTTTTAGTCTCTCATCATACTCACATCAGCGTCAGCAATTAAAAACTGAAGCGAACGATTGTCAACACGTGGACACGTTTGCGTGTATCTGCCGGTGGTAATCGCGGCTCCCCGCTGCGCTGCTTCCCGGGGAAACTCCCACTGAGGCACGGAGCAGCTGGCAGCTGCATCCGTCCGCAGGGAGAGGCTCATCGTCCAGAGCTGGGCAAACACACAACACACACATCTTGTGTTGCAACTAAATGCCGAACACACACGCTAACCTGCAGAGCTGTGCTGCGTGAAGTCATTTTGATGCCATTATACCATCGAGGTTTCAAAATACTAACTGAAAATTTTGACTTATAGACAGCAAAAAAAAAAAAGCCTCAAAAACCTCCAATTATTCAAAAAGGTTTGAGGCCAAATTGTTTCAGTGTTGGCAGACTCTCTAACTGCAGTCCTTGAACTAACATTTCCAACATGATCTTCAAATGCCCTCAAAAGTCAGTTTAATGCTGAGGTCCTGAGGTATTTCTATTGTAACTTTCATCTAAAAAAACATCAAATTTGGATAACAACCTTGGACTCAATAGGTAAGAGACACAGCAGGCCACAGTTTTAAAACTCCAGTTGCTCAGAGGAGCTGGTCAGTGGTTGAACCTTTTCTAAAATGTCTCTCACGCGTCAACATTGAGTTTTTCTCATAAAAAAACAGCCTCGCACATACACAAGTCAGCACGACATACACACAAATGTTCACGTGCACGTGTGTTTACTCCCAAAAATCACATAATATGCAAACAGATTTTTTTATTACATTTATCCGATTTATTTACGTAATTGTTTATTCGTCATTTATTAAAGCTGAAATGTCAGTGTTTGATCAGAACAGCAGCACTGCTCCTCTGTTATAATTGATGTGATATTACACAAAATGTATTTCTGTAAGTTGTTCTAATCATTTTTTTTTGCCACATATGCACATTAAAAATATATACCCATCATTTACCTTTGCTGTAATATTTACTTATCTAGCTGCATTATTGATTTTAAAGTACTGTGAGTGACTCACATTCTAAAGCAGAACACAAACACAGAGACGGGGAAACAATCAAGCTTTTGTCACCTTGATCAGCACCTGAACTCCACACAGGAATGATGGAGATGGAGTCAGAACTGCTTTTCTCAATATAAACCACACTATAAACGATTTGTTTACAATACAGCGCAAAAAGCATTCACTCGTAGCAGCAGTCTGCATGCTGAGGTGCTGGTTTATACACCTGGATTCAATAAAGTGTATGTATACATGGAAATTCTGTCTCATTTGCTATGTGGATCGAACCTGTCTGAACTCCATCCGTGCTATTCTCTCCAATAGTTTGTGTTTGGTCTCTGTCTTTCTTTTTGTCTTCTCTTTTCCCTCACTCCACCAACTGGCTGTGGCAGATGGCTGCTTCTCCCTGGGCATGGATCTACTGGAGGATTCCTGTTCAAACAAACGTCCTCCTTCCCGCTGGTGCAAAGTGCCACTCATAAGGGATTGTCTGATTATCGGGGCTTTCTTTCTGATATTGAAGGGTCTTTACGTTACAATTAAAAAAAAAAACCCACCTTGATGCAACTGTTGCTGTTGATTATAGAAATAAAACTGAATTGAAATATAAACCCAGTGGCCACCTCTCGGCTTCATAGCTCAGGATGATGAGAAAAAGTCCATGGAGTGGGAGATCGGGGGTTAGAGGTATCCCTGCATGTTTCTACTCTTCTCTCCATCAAGAATGTTTCATTTTGTTTTGCTCTGTTAAATAACATAATTAAAAATATATATTCTTGAACTTTTTTTGCTAGAACGTTCAACCAGGGCATGCTGAGAAAGTATGCTCAGCACATGGTAAACTTAGCCTTTTCACTTTGTCACAGATTGTATTTTGGAAAGACCAACAGTCAATGGCTGGGGGGGGCACAGCCAAACACTACAGCAAAGCTAAATGATGGGTAAATGACTGAGGGGGAATTGTGGTCTGTGGGCAACTTCGAATTGCCCGTCTACCTGCTGAGAGAGTTTGTTGTGAGATGGGGGCACAAATGTGGTACGAATGGTCTTGGGCCGCTCTTGCTTGTGCTGTTGTTGGTCCATCAGCCATGAATGAAGTTATAACAACATTTTTTTGCTCTTCTTCCTGGTCAACACTGTCACTTCCTTCCCCTTTGTGGCCCAGTTGTCAACCAATCAGCTTTTGACTGACGCACAATGTGCACATTGAGCACCATCCGGCTGGGATTTTGGTGGACTGCACAGGAGCACGTTTGTGTTTGCTGAAAATTCCTCTTGGTAGGCAAATATGTCTGCAAACGGACACAACTGTTAGCATAAATTAAGCCAATCGGAATAAGGCTTGAATGCAGAAGGAAGGAAGGAAGGCAGGAAGCTAAAATGACTTCCTGGAGATGGCAGATGAACTAAAGTTTTAATTTTATATACAAGTCATGTATGGCTGCTCTAATAAAGTCCAAGTATAGAAATAAGAAGCTACAAATGTCCTTTGGGGTCAATTAAATAATAATAATGTTGCCACAAACACGTAAAATAGTAACACAGAGCTTGTAAGAAGTATTCACCAAATTGGATGTCACACTGAGCAGAAGAAGAAGTCAAAGGGGGAAACCAGTGTATCTCGAAAAAGGTTAAGAACAAAAACTTCAAGGGAGTTTTTTTTTTTTGGTTGCTTAACATATAGTATTGTAATTATCTAAATGTGAATGACGTTGTTTTCAAAAGCCTTACATAATAGCCGTATCTGACAATAAACTGCGGACCGGACGGCAGCTTTTCTGCAGCGGTGCAAAGCCTGTTTTTGCAGCTTCATTCTAGTCACTCGCTTCCTTTTATTTGCCGATGCCTCTCATCATCCAGACTGTGAATGAAAATTTTCTTTTGAGCCACTGCTCCGCGTTGTTGATGAAAGAGCAATTTCACTTCATCAGCGGTACACGCCGAGCCAACCATCATGCAGATTGTTTGATACACTGCAGTCCACTCTATTCCCTTAAATCATTTAAAGTTCCTCGTTGTTAATTGAGAGCTTCCACTGGAGAGGAAGTGATGTTTGTTTCAGTCTCACCTCAGCGGTGTTCATAACTCACATCTCTGCTTACCTCGCCAAAGCCTGATGCCAGCTCGTTATGCACATCCCTTGCACTCATTTGCGTGAAATCAGAAGATGAGAGGAATTAGTTCCTGTCTCTTTTACCCCCCCCCACCCCCCTCTTCATCTTTCTGTAGGAGTGCAGATGTGGTGGGTCCTTTGAGGGCCCATCTGTTGTGCTGTCATAGCTTTGGCCCAGCCGGTGCCTGACTGGGGGCCAGATGATTAGGCTGCCAGCCAAGGCAATCCACCCAGGTAAGCCATGGCTCCAACACTCTGACCGGCCCTATCAAGGAGAGACAGGAGACGGGTGTTAGCCCAAACACATCATGCAAAGCCAAATCCAGAGGAGGTTTAACACAGATATAGACAAGTTGATGACGTGAAAACCCTCAAGGTGCGACGCCTCAGCTTGTTTGCCTTCAGGTTCAAAGAACAATGAGTCTTACTGTATTTGCCCACAGCGATGCTCTAACAGGGATGATATGTGAAAAGAAGAAACCGTCTCCAGACATAAACTGCACTTTCTGATAATGTAGCAGCACTCCGTGGAGCCCTTCTGAACCTGTTACTGCTCTTCAACCAGATCAAAAAAAGGAATTGAAAATTTAAAAGAATATTAATGCAATTTTCTATTGTGTGGCACTAGTTTATTAGATTCTTTCCAGCTGTGAGCAGCAGAAACATTAGTAACTAAAAACCCATTATTCATCATCATAAGTGCTAAACAGCCAAATGACAGCCTGCTTAGAATAACAAATGAAGGGGCTGCAGTCACAATTAACAAGCTCAAGTGACCTTGTTGTGTCCACGGGGGACTATTCTTTGGTTTGTGGCTGCTTTTTCTAAGAATCCTGAAACCTGTTTCTGACTTTCAGCAGAAAAGTTATTTTTCTTTATCCTCCAGGGCAGGTCTTTATTAATGTTCACTGTTAATAACACTAGCTGCATGACTGCAGGGATGGCATTGTTGGGCAAGCATTTTCGCCGTTGATCTCAATGGATATAAAGAAGCTTGAACTTCTGGGTCCTGCGGTGCAAGGAAAATAACTTCAAACCTCAATGACATTTACTGAAATTCTCATTAGCAAATTACCAAATAAAAAATGCTGTCCGCTTTACAGTATCAAAGTAAGCACAATAGTTTGCCCTTGAGACTCAGATACCTTACACTCTGTCACGCTCCAATAAACACTTTGGTGTATAATTACCCAGCTCTTTAAATTTAAGTTCTTTCACTTGGACACTCGTCTCCTCAGACATTTAAAAAATGGCCAAACATGAGTAAAAACTCAGATCGTCACAGTTTTCCCTCCACTGCTGTCACTAAGAGTGAGCACCCTTAATCTAGACGTCTCAGAGACTCAGTTCTGGTTGTGAGCTAAAGGTCCCACCCTCCCGCTATTGAAACCTTATGGTTTCCTTACGGAGCTCTGGAAAAGTCTTCAAGAAACAAAAGAAGTCCAGTTGCCTTTATTCAAGCTCCAGAGATACTATGACCTGTATGACTGAGAACCTACACGGACATGTTGCTACTCTAACTAAAATAAGAGTAGCATGTGCTCAATTTGCTGCTGAGAATTTATAGAACAGGTTCAGTAACATTAGCCAACCAACTGGGCGCTTCTGGATTAGCTTCTACTTTTTTAGACCTGATTTTCTATTATCCATGGCCAGGCCTCATTCTGCTGTTTCAGTCACTGAACCAGATACAGTTGGTACTGTTTGGAGCATCTTAATGAAATGATCAGATAAACATTAGCGGTCTGTTGTGCCGTACAGACCGTCCAAGAAATCTGTGCTTCGCTTTTGGCGAGTATTTTCTTAGTCTTATATTTTACTAGTCAGATACCACTAATTAGCAGAAATGAGGGTTTAATCTTAAGATCTGCAGCTTGTTAACTATGCTTGCTGGCATTACCAAATAGAATTTGAGTGGACTGCTGCACTGTCTATGAAAAACATGTCCAAAGTCTGAGTGATACCGATGTGGCTGTCTACAGTCTATGTTTCTGTATCTTCAAACTATCCAGTTATTATACCCACTGCAGATGAGCATGTTGGAAGGCTTGCTTAGTACCAGACTCAGAGCTGCTGACTTGGCTGTGAACTCATAGTTTCTGGGTCTTCACACCTGACACTTACATGAGGGGAAAACCAGACAGAAATCAAAGAATTTGCTTTCTTCCGCATCCCAGTACAGGAAGAAGCCATTAAATGTGCTTTCACACCAGTGTACAAACAATACTTTGACTGGTGTAGTCATGAGCATAGCTAGCAAATCGTTTTTTCCAATGTCTTCCTCCAGATCCTTCCAGGGGATCCTTATATTTGCTCCAAAGCCAGCTGGGATATGTGTCAGTCTGCCCAGATGGGAGACACCCAAATAAAATCCGCACCAGCAGCCTGATCCGCCTAAGCATGCCCATCTCGACGTGGAGCCACAGCAGCAGCTTCGGTCTGAGGCCCTTCCAGATCACCGAGCTCCAAGAGTCGTGGAAGCAGAGGCCAGCAGCCCTGCAGACAACCTCAGCGAGGGTAAGCATGAAGGCTGACAACAACAACTGACTCAAGATCAGCAGTATTTTCTGGTTCAGTTCACTCTTTAAACTCTTTGTTATAGCACTCAGGATAGTTTGGGTCATACTTACTTAAAAACTCATGCTGTAATCGATGCAGAGGACGATGCATTTTGGGATATTGACTGTTCAAATTTTTCATTATTTCTGATTAATTTAATTAATGAAATACTTCATTGTGTCCCTTCCCTCTGCCCCTCCTCCAACAGTCTCCCGTTATTTTGATGTTTTCTGTGGGTATTGGAAAGGGGATGAAATTCAACAGTTTGAGCCTGTTTGCATGTTTTTTTCTCAAACTGCTCTGAGCTCTCAGAGGCGCTGTACAAAAGGCACATGTCAAAATCATAACTGCATGAAGCAACGAATAATGCAGGTGAATAATTTAAATAGAATGTTAAAGGAAATGCACTACACTCTTAACCTCCAAACAGTTTGTAAATAATAAAAAGCTTTTTATCCCTCTTCTCCTTCGCTGCCTTTTTCTCCAGTCAGGCATTTTGGGATTAAATGTTTCTAATTTAATCCCACAAACTCCAAACCTCATACTCTGTACACTTCAAAAGGCAATTCAAAAACAAAAAAAGAGGACCAAAAATATATATATATTTTTTTAGCCCTTTAAATAGCTTCATGCTCGCCATTGACCGAATACAACAGGCTCCTTGCCGATCCCTTTGGGAGGCTTGGGCCTAATAATAATTATTATTCACCCACCATTAAGGAATGAAGGCAGAAACTATCCATAGATGCCAAACCAATTTTACACACTAGTTTGAAACATTCTTGTAGTGCTGATTAGTTGGGCATTTTCACCTGGGAGACTATCAGGACCGAGTCTTTTTTTTCTTCTGTGTTTCTGTAAACTGCATTTTCTGGCACTTCCATATTGGTTTTGTATTTCAGCCCCTGAAGATTGCTCAGTGACAAATCTAACGCAGGCTGCTCTCTTAGTAAGATTCAGTCTTGGGACTGTGGGACTCGAGGGTAAAATTTTCCGATTTGAGCCATGAATATTTGGATCATCTTTCAAAAGAAGAAAAGCAAACATATGTGAACAAAATGCAAGATTTGGCGACTTGTGATCCATATAATCACTGATTTTAGTATTTTAGTAACAAAGCAGCGGCTTCCCTGTCAGACTTTCAAGGACAGGGCCCTGGATGGCCAGCAGATAGAAGAAGTGGCTGATAACAAAAATCCTACCAATGGCTGGACAAAGCTGTACCGAAAGACAGTATAGAGGCACTAATCATGGCAGCATGGGAACGAGATCTAAGCACAAGACTGATAGAGGCTGGGGCCTACCACACCAGGCAAGACCCCAGGTAAATCAAATCAAATCAATTTTATTTATACAGCGCCAATTCACAACAAATAGTCGCCTCAAGGCGCTTTGTATTGCAGGTAAAGACACTACAATACTGCAGAGAAAACCCAACAGTCAATACGACCCCCTATGAGCAAGCACTTGGCGACGGTGGGAAGGAAAAACTCCCTTATAACAGGAAGAAACCTCCAGCAGAACCAGGCTCAGGGAGGGGCAGTCATCTGCTGAGACTGGTTGGGGCTGAGGGGAGAGAGAGAGGACAAAAAACATGCTGTGGAAGAGACAAAGAGAATGATTAAACAGAGTAAAGTATAAACAGAGTAAAAATATGGTGAGTAAAAGAAACAGTGCATCACGGGAACCCCCCAGCAGCCTAGGGCTATAGCAGCATAACTAAGGGATGGTTCAGGATCACCTGATCCAGCCCTAACTATAAGCTCTATCAAAAAGGA
>VUQK01028234.1:0-14346 GCA_015106715.1 Bujurquina vittata | reverse complement strand
GGTGGGAAAGGGGAGGGGGGGGGGGGGATTTACACACTTCAGAGGGGAAAAGACATGGGATAGAGTCAGAGAGTGATGAGGATTATAAAGTTTAAATACAGACACACTGAGAAAGCATGCTGGGAGGAGAAAGAATGGACAAAAAAAGAGGAGGTGAAAGAAAAGAAGAAAAGAGATGGCAACATAGGAGGGCAGATGAAGAGAAGAAGGGAAAGATAAGTACTGAGGAGCAGAAGAAAAAGCTGCAGGAGAAATGCAGGTGTTCCTCATTCTTGTGAGTGTTAACACTGAGTTATAATTGTGGTGTCAAGGCAAGATTGGGGGAGTGGGGGGGGAGAGATGTGTGTGTGTGTGACAGAGAAGGATAAAGTAAACTGGGATTATCCAACACATGACGGGTGATAGAGATTCTACTAGAAACTGGAGAGGAAAATGCTGCTCGCACCGCGTGGGTGGGTGGAGATAGCGGCTAAGGTGGAGAGAGAAAGAGAGAGTAAAGGTGGGAGAATCTTTACGGGAAAGCATGAAGTGTGACAAAAGATGTGAAACGTTAGTTGGAGTTGAAAAGAATGCCGCTGTGTACGATGGCCCGCCAGTTTGAGACTGAGAACATTAAAAACAGAGCAAACAGTGAGAGCAGGCCATATCTGCTGCCATTATTTCTTGCAATTATTTCCATTTTGTCCAGCACAAACAAAATTATTAGAGGCATTTCCAATTGACAGATGCGCTGTCTGTGGTTTCCAAGGTCAAGAATGAATTTGACTATATATATGAACGTGTCCTTTAAGTTAGTTCTGGCAAGCCACCAACTCAAGCTCAGATCAGCTGATCTCACTGCCAGCTGATGCCAGCACACATCAGCTGATAGCTCAGCTGTTTCCCTGCTGCACATCCTACTGTCAAAACTGGACATGCTTCCTCTGCAAACCACTTTGCAACGCACCTCCTCCATTTCGTGCTGGAAAAGGTCTGACAGGAAAAATCTTTTTTTTTTTAATGTTTTAAATGATTTATTCAAATAGTGATTGACCTGTGTCATCATTTTCTGACAAATGTACTGTAATGAGTTTGCTCCTATACAGTGACCTAAACAGTGCTCACTATGAGGAAAAAACCCCAAAAACTTGGTTTCTTTTGTTTGTCCAAAAAAATTGTTTTGGCTTCTTTTGTTCTGGTGAATTTTAAAGAGCAGCAGCAGCTGCTGAATGTCCCATGTAGTAGAATATTTTCATTATGTAATACGGTTCTCTAATTAATCTACCATGCTGTAAAAAATTATTTGCCCCTTCCTGTTTTCTTATTGATTTATATTTTGCATATTTGTCACACCTAAATGTTTCAGTTTACCAAACACAATTTAATATGAGACAAAGATAACACAAGTAAATACAAAATGCATTATTTGAATGATGGTTTCCTTTGTTATTTGGAAAATCTTTAGCCAAGCCTACCTGACCCTGTGTGAAAAGTAACTGACCCCTAATGACTGGTTGTGCCACCCTTGGCAGCAAGAACTGGAATCAAGCATTTGGAAAATCAATGTGGAGGAATTTTGTACCACTCTTCTTTGCAGAATTGTTTTAATTCAACCACACTAGAGGGTCTCTGAGTGTGAAGGGCCTATTTTAGGTCATACAAAACCATCTCAATCTGATTTCAGTCCGGACTTTGACTAGGTCACTCCAAAAACTTCATTTTGTTTTTGTCAGCCAGTCAGAGGTGGCTTTGCTGATTTGTTTTGGATCATTGTCCCCAGACAGTTTCACAGTGCAAACTGATAGCCAGGCATTCTCCTTCAGGATTCAGAGAGAAGAATTCATGGTTCCATCAATTACGGCAATAATTGATGTTGTTTTTATGAAATGTTGTGTTTTATGCCAGCTCTAACAGGATGGAGAGCTTCCAAAAAGTTCAACTTTTGTCTTGTCAATCCACAGAATATATTCTTGGAGGTCATTGAGATCATTTTTTGGCAAATGTGAGTTGAGCCTTTGTTTTCTTTTTGGTCAGCAGTGGTTTTCTCCTTGGAACTGTCCCATGGATGCCATTTTTGCCCAGTCTCTTTCTTACTGTAGAATCATGAACTCTGACCTTAACTGAGCCACGTGAGGTCTGCAGTTCTTTAGATGTTGTTCTGGGTTCTCCTGGGACCTCCTGGATGAGTTGTCGACGCGCTCTTGGAGTAATTTTTGTATTCTGGCCACTCCAGGGGAGATTCACCACTGTTCCAAGTTTTTGTGGGTAATGGCTTTCACTGTGGTTCACTGGAGTCCCAAAGCCTTAGAAACAGCTTTGTAACCCTTTCCAGACTAAAAGATGCAAATGACTTTGCTTCTGTTCTTGAGATTCTTTAGATCACAGCATGATGTGTTGCTTTTTTGAGGTCTTTTAGCCTCTTTGATTTTGTCAGAGAGGTTCTATTTAAATTCTTTTTTTCTTTTAATTTAGCAGGTCTGGCAGTAATCAGGCCCAGGTGTGGCTAGTGAAACTGAACTCAGGTTTCTAAAGAAAGCAGTTAATCACAGTTGGTCTGTGTGTGTGTGTGTGTGTGTGTGTGTGTGTGTGTGTGTGTGTGTGTGTGTGTGCGTGTGTGTGGTGCGTGTGTGTGAGTGAGTGAGAGAGAGAGAGAGAGATTACTATGACGATCTGAAACATGTAAGTGTGACAAATATGCAAAAACTAAGAAATCAGGACGGGGGCAAATAAATGTAATGCTACTTAATTTGAAACATGATGATTTTAGTTACTGTGTAATGGCTTGAAGAACAAAAAAAACGGATTTAATGTTAAATGAGGGCATTTTAGATTAAAATAAAAGTTAACAAGTACATTTGCATACTGAGTGGCATGGTGGCTCAGTAGTTCACTTCACAGAAAGAAGGCTCTGGGTGCCAGCCAGCTTGTTGAATGGGGTGCCTCCACATATGTGGGTTTTCTCCTGATGCTCTGTTTCTTTCCACAGTCTAAAGACATGCATGTGAGTGATTCTTAATTGGCTGCAGGTGTGGATGTGTGTTTCTGTGTTAACCATATGATGGACTGGTGACCTGACTAAACTGTACCACTCCTTTGGCTCAAAGTCCCTGCGGCCCTGTTTAAATAAGCAGTTATGGGTGGATGGATGCTTGAATGATAGTAAGGTGTGGAGGAAGACAAACGTAAAGGTTCATGTTGTGGCAGACAGACCCGGTCTTGAGGTTCAGTATGGCGTCCTCCACTCCTTTCTGGTTGTATTTGCCCATGTACTGGTGCATGTCTGGGTAGTTGGAGCGGATGTTTTTTTCTGTGCTCCCATTGGGCACTGTGCCAAACTTCAGAGGTGGGTACTGCTCCTCGGGATGCTGAAACTAGCAGAGCAAAGGGAGACGAGGGAGGGAGACGGAAGGGGCATGAGACACACCAGGCTGTGCACCAATCTGTCTGACCTATTTCTGTCCACTCTCCAGACTAACTTACAACACTGCATGCACAGTCAAATCTTTGAAAAAAGACCAGTCTCTGGACTTAAATTAGTATTTAGGACTGTCTTTTAAGTATTCAAGAACTGTGGTAATTGAGTTCTGTTAAATGAGATTTTATTCATTTCTAAATTCCTGTGCTTTAATCAATTTAACATTCAAATGCATGGGATTTAGCTCACTCTAAGACTTTAATTCTCCTTCTGCTTTTTCTACTTAATCAGTATTCAAGCCATGAAGTACCTTCTTGTCCGATAGGCCTGACACTGTGTCAATGTACTCCTCCTGGATCATGAAAGCGGCCAGGTTAGCAGTGTAGGAGGCCAGAAATATTACAGCAAAGAAGGCCCAAATCAGCACCATGATCTTGCTTGTGGTTCCTCTTGGGTTCTCCACTGGCACAGAGTTGTTAAAGACAATGGCCCACAAAAGCCAGACAGACTTTCCTATAGTGAAAGTAGACCCTCCAGCCTCTATCCAGAAAAATAGAGGGGAAAAAAGAGCATAAGAAATAAAGAAAGACTTTACAGTTCAAAATGAGTACTTGTAACACTACACTTTTCTAGGAAGCAATCCAGGCAGTACTCTGTACGACAGCGTACTCACTGGCATCTGCAAATCAAGCAGCTAACTCAAATTAAACGTCTTAGAGCATACGAAAAAGGAAACCTTGCAGGTTTTTTTTGACAACAAACCTCATAAGGTGGCGCCTATACGTTACAAGGATGGCGGATATCAATTCATCTGCTACACGATCTTACAAATGATTAAACCACCTGGTGCAAAAACACTATTCAGAGGATTCAAACACTCCTGCCTTTACACAGCAGGTGTAAAGAAGAAAGGAATAAGAGAGGCAAGAGTGAATAAGAGGGATATATAGGAGGATGATAGAAGAGTAAATTTATGTAGAACACAGCAATCATGCAGTAAAAGAGGCGAGTCAGGCTGGGTATTGGACCAAGACATCAGGCATGCTGAATATCACAGGGGTACAAACTATGCTACTGAATAATAAATGGCTTCTTCAGTTTTGAGAATACTTGGAAGGAGTTCAGCACACTGTAGGTATAATCTTCTCTTTCCTACACTCACAGCTAAAGATGCATGGCAGCAGTATCAAAATTCGCATCATTTCTTTCTTTTTTTAACACCTAACAACACACTAAAAAACAAACAAACAAAAAAACCCAATCAGATGCTTGACTTAGTTTTTTTTTTGTTTTGTTTTTTTCAAACCAGTTTTCAAGGAGTGCGTTTAATGTTTGTTCATTTGATCTATTTAGCAGCAGTGATGGACTGCACGGAGACGCATTCATCACACTGAGAAACACAGACAGCTTAGACTCATCACTCACTCTTGCCAGTTTGGAGACTGCGGTTGTAGCCTACGGGGCTGAAGAACTCAAAAATAAAGACAGTCACAGCCACGACGGTCAGGCACATGACAAACATCATCACCCACACTGCTGGACTGTAGGGCTCTGTGGAAAAAACAAAAACAGATGACTTAAAAGAGAATGTAAAACATGCACTTTTTTGTAATCTTATTGTATTATTAAATTATTGTAACTGTCATTATCAGTAAAAGAAACAAGACTGTTTCATAATTCTAGCCCATAATGGAAACTATACGGAGAGAAATAAAACCCACTGGAGCAAACATATTCTCCCAAAGCCCATAAACACTATTTCAGTTTTTCTCTTCTTCTTCTTCTTCATTTTTTTTTACAATAATCTCAGTGCAGTCTATAGGCCTATAACACTGTTCTCCCGCTGGAGCCTTGAGTCTGCTGACGGAGTGAAAGTAAAAGTTAAGAAGATGTGAACCTAAGAAAAACTAACAGCTAATCTTGATGTAAAGACCAGCAACCAAAGGCTGGGGTGTTTTATGTAAACTCAGCACTCTAGAATTAAATAAGATTCTGTACATCAGCTACACACCACCCACAAACACAGCCTCTTACCTAAGAAAGCTGATGGCGATACAGTTCCATTGCTACGGGAGACCATGACACTGATCCCCGTCTCCACAAAGGGCACAGAGAAATCCACAACTTCCGACCTCTCCTCATTGATAGTCAGTGAGCCAATGGCCATGTCTGCCCGCTTGTACACCACCTAAAGAGAGGTGATAAGAAATAAACTGACTGTAATTATGCGTAAATCATGTACTTGTTACAGCTAGACAAAGCCAATCTTGTACAGTCCTGAAGGTTTCCAGGTGAGATGCTGACAATTCACACCTTGACCCTTTGCAGATCATTAAATTTGCCTGTATGAGAAATTCAGTCTTGTACAAATACTGAACACGTGTCTCTTCATCATCCCTTTAGCATATAAAATGAGCTAGGACCCTTCTCAACCCTTTCACTATCTAGCAAAACCTGAAAACCGCTGTGTCTGCTGATTGTACAAGTGAAATGTTAATCTACATTAGACATGGCACATTCGCTCTTCAGAGCAAATCAGCAGAAAAATGAAGCGAAGTGGAAAGCAAAGCACCCCCCTCTCAACTTTGCCAAGTCTCTGGATTACCTGATCAAAGAATGGCAGGCTTTGGAACATCTGATCAAAAGACAGACATTAGTTTGAGAAAACAAAATTCGCTTGCCCTTTTGCATGTGAAAATAGATTCGACAGACAGCTTTGGCCCGGGCTCAAGCTATAAATGATAGAGCAGGAGAGCGCAGTGGAACTGTTTGGGAACCTGTGACAACTGGCGTTTGGCAAGTTCCCTCTGGGACAAAGATAGAAACAGCAGGGCGCTTCAATGAAACAGCAGCTCCCGTATCGATCTCAGCTGGTGTGTGAGGATGTGTGCGTGCTTTTTCTGTCTCTCTGTGCCTGCTTTTTGATTTCATTTTCTCGCCAGCATCTCTGTATCTTTACTTGATGGTGGATCATGAACTATATTAGCAAGAAAACATCAAGGAGTACCAGCTAGGGGGTGTCTGACAGTGTGCTTGTGTGTGTGCTCCTATGCGTTTGTGAATAAGGATGTGTCTCTGCAGATAACACACTGTCGGGATGCATTTGTAAGAGAGTGTGCTCACCGCATGTGTTAGACATTACGCTTGTCCTTCTAATTTGTTTAACTGTGAGTTATTTTCTCTCTAATACAGTAAGTGTGTGTGTGTGTGTGTGTATGTGTGTGTGTGTGTGTCCGTGTGCGCTTGCTGCAGTGTGTAATAAATGACAGCTGTCTGATTGCTAGCAGTGGTTAAGTGGCCATAACTCTCACAGCGATTGATGTGACACTTAGCGTTTAACTGGTCACCCAGGACACAAGACCACACACTGAGGAATGCTACTCGTTGGCTGAAAACTCAACTCAAATATGCAGAGACACAACCATACACACACACACACACACACACACACACCATTTTCACACATGCACAAGTGATACGGGACAGACACTGAGAACACATTGCTCACAAAGGCAGACAGGCAGAACCATGAGCTTCCAAGGGCTTAGAGACACGCACAGACTTACACTCACAAACAAAGACTTGCCTCTCCAATCATGCCGTTCCAAACGCCATCAATTTTCTTCCCATGTTTCCCATTGGTCACTAAGTAAAGATCATAGGTGAAGCCGACAATTTTGGCCAATCTCTTGAGGATGTCAATGCAGAAACCCTTGCAGCACTGCTTCATGGGAGCCACACCTTCATGGATGGCGCTATGAAAGAGACACAGCATATAGAGAGTAAAAAAAGTAAATAGTAAAAAAAGAATCAAAGTATAAAATCTTTAAGGAAAGGACAGGAAAGGAAAGGAAAGGAAAGGAAAGGAAAGGAAAGGAAAGGAAAGGAAAGGAAAGGAAAGGAAGACAGTTGGAAATGGTCACAAAGATGGAGTACTGTGGCCAAGCACTTGTTGACAGGTTTGATCGACCTGTGCAGGATAGGTGCTGTCATCCCTTCAGAAGCTGATGAACCATAAAGCTCCACTGTGGTCATATCTGATTCCAGACCCCTGAGTCATTCCACTGATCCTCTGGAGAGCAGTCTGTTATTGATTATGGCCAGGGAGTGAAGAGACCACAGTTTTGATAGGTGACTGATGTCACCTCAATTGGATGGCATCATGAGAGCTTAGGAACTCCATTCCAAGCACTGGTAAATAAAGAAGAGAGCCTAGTACTCCCTCCTATTAGATTAGCCTCTATTATTTCCTTTCCCACAGTGCCACCATCTTTAAAATGAAAATGCAAAAAAATAAAAAAAGATGGAAAAGATGTCAATAAAAGACCAAAGCTGAATTGTTTCTTTCACATTTCTCCTTCTTTTTTTCCGAGGCTTTCAAACCTGGCATTAAGGGGTCGTCTGCAGGGAACTGAGTCACGAATGCAGGTTCCAGATGCAGGGTCTGCAAGCTCTACAATGACAAATGGCCTTTCTTCCAGTGTGACAACACGCAGGTGCTGGGCATCATCGGGTGGTTTAAGGAATGGCCCGTAGCGGGACCAGGCTGGGTACCGTAGCCTCAGCACACCGTTCTCCCACCAGCCTACCTAGGGAAACAGACAAGAGAAGCATTAGAGAAAGCAGCGTACTCTCGTGCATGCTACCTCTAGTTATAATGATAAATAAGCATGTAATCTTTCCCATACTGAATTTTAAAAAAAAAGCATTGTAGTAAAAGGTAAATTTTTCTTACTTGGACTAATATTTCAAATTATTAAAACAAAGGTTTAACACGTGTCAGTTCATGTAAGCATTTTTGGAAACCGAATATTTACTAATATCAGAAGATATTTTGGCTCAGACGATTTCTCTCTTTAAGGCTTCTGCAGGTCCATTTTTGTGGTTGTTTTTTACACAGATCTCCAAGAAAGTTGGAAGGAAGGGTTGATTTCAATCTTTTATCTGGGCATCTGGTTGAATGGCTGATAAAAATGTGTGACCTTGGCAGAGAAGCAAGAGGTGTAAGGAGGCAGTTCATTCATGAGTTATCCCAAATTAAGCCCTAATCACTAAAATGTCTGGATTCTGATTGGCTGGAAAATGTGAATTAACCTTAACAAGTAACAAAATATTTCAAAGACCTATGTCACACTGTCCCTTCCCTGGCCACTTTAATTGATATATATCCAGGTATACATGATCTGAATGAGAAATTCGGCATATTCCTGGTTGGATGTGTCTTGTATAGCAGTGAACATTTCATGTAGGGCTAAGTAAGAGTAAGGAAGGAAGCTTTCTGGGTCTGCAAGAGTGCAGCAGTACCTTTCTGAGAAATTCAAGAGTGACTTTCCCCATTTTGCTACTCATTCAAGTCTGTGTGAAAACCATCCAGACCTTGAATGTTTATTAACTTCCAGTTGCTGCTCTGCTTTGCTTCTTTCCCGGTTGAACTTTAACCATCAAGACATCTCCACTCTTCAGAATCCAAGCTGGTTTGAGTAGAGGCATGGGGCTGACCTCTCATTCAGAAGAAACTGTTTAAGGCAAGAGTTTGTCTGCACTATAGCACAAATTTAGCATCTGTATTTGGGGGTGAGGGTCAATTTTGCAACAGAACATGACAGTTTTTGTGGGGGTCCATATTGCGTATGTATTAGTAGTTTCCCTTTAAGAGCGCAAAAAATCTTCCATGTCTGCTGCTGGCAACTCACTGCAAATTATGCTGAGTTTAAGGAAGAAAAAAATGCCGATGATGGCTGCAGCTGGTACTGTTGATTTACTTGAAATGGCACAACGAACGAGGTGGATGGTTAACGACGTGCACACGGTGCCAAAACTGTCTCTGCACTGTCTTAACTCGGTACTCAACCTACAAATTTAGAGCCATTTATTTCTAGTTACTGGTAATTTGATCTAACAGAGAAGAACTTAACTAAAATGAGCTTAGTGTCGGAGAGAGAGGGAGAATCCCCATACAAGAATACGCGTAACAGGCGGCCGGGTTGCTTCTAACAGTGATTAGAGCCGATTGCAGCGTTTCAGGATTTTGGTCACATTTCTACACAGGTTTACTCCACAATGAAACAGTTCACTCGGCAGGGCACGCACAACGCACAGCGACATTTTAGAGCGCTTATTTTATTTTTTCCTTTTCTTGGACTGTTAAATACCATACAGAAATGAAAAAAGAAAGAAAATTGATGCGCGCAATTACGCACGTGGCACAATAACAGCAATTTCAGTATGGCTCAAACTCTGACGGCATCCTTCTCACATCGGACAGGTCAACAGTTAAGGTTTATACGGTGGAATGTCCTGTGATAAAGCAGTCTCATCTTCTGGATAAACCCTGTGCTTCTTCTAAGCTGCCAGATTTATCCATAGATCACACACATTTATTCACACACAGCCCCAATGATTCCGAAGAGAAGGCTTCGCCCTTACATCAACAACATATCGATCCACATTCAGCTGCCTCTCAATGGTCTGAATTGCCCCATTGGTAAAACCTGCGCTTACTCTAGCGGGTCTGCTGGCTTTTGAGCTACTGATTGGTGCTGCCTTTGGCAGAATGCTGATCATTATTGATACAACTGGTTGCGCATTCCTTGAATATCTTTCCACATCGATCTTGGCATTTTTGCCATTGCGACCACCGCTAGTTTGCCCCACCTAGTCAGTCTGGGCCTTAGACTCTTATTTAAAGTGAAACAATGTATGCAGCAGATAGTACAGTTTAACTAAGGTTGGCTAAACTGCAGTCTATTCTTTTCTAATTTTTTCCCTATGTCTGTTAAATGGGAATTCTTTGTGTGGGTTTGGAGTTTGTTAATGTCTAAAGGCACAGGTGATGCTAAAAAATATTTGAATACTTATTATGGAGTTTTATGTTTAATAAAAAAATTTGAGAACTTGTACAACAACTATAATTTTAACTAATTTACATTTTTTTAATCCAAGTATTAAAAACAATTCTTATACTTAAAAATATGTAGGTTTCATTTTGAGGATCTGAGGATGGGGAGCTGTGTATAGAAATGGATGTAATACCTGATCAGTTAATGCAAAATGTTTGTTCGGTCACATATTGATCACTTAATTTAAAATCTACTGTGGTGATGTACAAAAATCATGTCTTTGTCCAATTAATTATGGACCTAACTGTATGCACGCCTGTATAATGTTAAAGAGTATGCAGCGCAAAAACACAATCCTAGAAAGCCCTTCACCAGACATGCTTCTTAAATACATTTGTAGTTTTTGTGGGCTTGTATGTTTTTAAAACCCTTTCTGTTATATAAATGAAAAAAATAAACAATCCAATGCAGCAACCACACAAAATATCGACACCAAACGAGTGCAGTCATAATGAACACCTCTTTGACAGTCTCAATAAAAACTGAATTTTAAAGGCTTCATAAAGGTAGCACTTTGTGAAAGGCCATAAACACATTTACTGTTAAATATGCTGTATTCATTCACTCTGTTTTAGAAAACCGGGCCTTAAATATTCATTGTTATGTGGCCAGTCTGTGCATGTGTAAAGGAGGCAGCTGTTATTCACATATGTTTGTACTAATCTTTTACACTATGTCAAATCAGACATTAAACAAAATAGGAACATTATTCATGATAATGGTTCGAGTAGGATGAAGCAATTAAAATCCCTTTCCTGGCACTGATTAAAATCCCCCCAAACTCACCCCTGTTCATTAAAATGACAATTTTTGATGTGTTTTTTTCCCACTGAAAATAAACCCATTGTGTCTTAAAATGCCTTAGATGCAACTCTGTGCTTTTAACTTATTCAATTTCCCTCATTCCTCAGCTAACTGCCTGCAGACCATCTCCACTCTCCCTCTGCATCTGTCAACACATTCTCTTCTTAAATACATCATGGTTTACACGTCCAAAGTGTATGTTTTGTTAGGTGGTAGAGTAAAATGTGCTTAATTTGAAAATCAGGATGTCCAGAGCGCAGAGAGAATGTTTCTGTGATTCAGAGGAGAGAAAAAGCCAAGGTTTGCAAAAATAAATAATAAAAAAAAAGCTCTGCAGTTCCAGGAGTACACCGGATGATGCTTAGGTATACGGTTAAAACTAAACAAATTTGCAATCGCAAGTAAAGCATTTGGATGGATTAACTCTTCTTGGGAAGCTATTGATGCACTTAAATTGTTGACAACATAAGTAACACTATCCTTATTTCACCTGTCTGTCCTCTTCTTCATGCCTTGTGTGTCTGCTTTAGCATCACACACATGAAGCGGAGCAGAGGAGGAGGAGGACAGGTGACACACATGCACACACTTGAAACAGGAAGCAGAAGATCAGCATCAAAATAGCAGCAGAACCACACACTGAGCTGAAATTTAATAAAACGCACATAAACAGCACGACCCTTCACCTTCGCCATGTCATTTAACAGTTAATAATGTGTTTCTGATGTTAGACAAACTTTGTTGATGATTGCCAGCTCTGACAAGTTAGCCCGATGCAGCAAGTTGACGGGACTGGTTTCATTAGGCTGGTTGCGCGTCAAACCTTTGCTGTCAGAATCTCTGCAGCTCAAAAGTAAAGAATGCTCAGCCTCAGCACTGACTGCTCTTTTTGCTCATGACCTGTCTTAGACCACATAAAAAAAAAACACCATATAGATAAGGTTAAAAACTTAATTTTCATCAGAGGGGACACTAATTTTCAGATTGAAGGAGGGCTTTACTGAGACAGGGCTAAATGTGCTGCGCTTAAATTCACAGTTTTCACATCTTGGACATTTAATAAGCTGGAGCACAAGTTATGCTTTAATTTGACTTGGTTTAATTTATAACATGGGGGAGGGGTATTTGCAATGGGTAGGTTGACATTTCATTGTTATTTTGAAAATCTTACATGATGCTATGAGACCACATTGTTATGTGTCCACCATTGACCTGATGAAAATGTCTGTCAAGCATCCTTTTATTGGTATCATTGTTTTCTCCTTCTCTTAGCATTGTTAATATGAATGCATTCTGGATGTGTTGGATGCTTCTGCCTGGGTGCCTGGGATATTCATACTTCTTAAGCAGCATAAGGCTGAACCACACCCAGGAACTGTGAGTATATTTGTGAAACTTCCTCTAGCAGCCTCTCTTGACAATTCTCGGCATGATCACCCGATAAAAGTCACATCTAAGTGCCATGGCAAGTGAAAAAGAGGCGACATAAAAGAGAGTGCACATGGAAACTGTAAACACATGCACAAACAAGATATGCTGTTAAAACACACACACACACACACACGCACACACACACACACACGCACGCACACACACACACACGCACACACACACAAAAAGATAAGAAATGAGAATGTGAGTGCTTTAGCAGACCAGTACTGTAAAATTTGACAGCTTTGTGCAGCCTTCCTGTCTGTATAATGCTCGCGCTCGCAGAGAAGAGGAGGCGGTGGCAACAATGACTGTATTTCGACAGCACTTTGACCAAGCCTCCACAGCAGACATTCAATCAAAACACACTCAGGAGACACAGAGAAAACAGACAAAGCTTACGGGAGAACACGCAACTCTCTACAAAGACAAAACGCAAATGTCCAAAAAAAAAAAACAGCAAAAAAATTTAAATTGCGCCATACATTCAAAAGTTTTGGGGACTGGGAGCCACTTTAAACGCAAATCTTATTCTTTAGCAGCTCTGAGTGTCATTAATAAACGTTCATTCTAGTAATCCGTCTCTGTGCTTTCTTCATATGCGAAACAAGCCGTGCTAAAGCTGGACAACCTTCAGCACCAGTCTGCAGTGTTTCAGTGAGCTAAGCTGGGTGCTCCCATGCTCTCGGTAATGGTGCAGTCATTGTAAAGAGAACATTAAATATTCAGGGAAAGCCAACAGTGTGGATGTGCATAATAGGCAGATGCAGGCGTCTTATCCTTATTGAGAGTGTATGTGTGCAATAAGGTTTGTGCAAGAAGAGTATAAGCACAGTGTATGCGCCCTCATTTGTGTGCACACACATAGATGTCTGTGTGTAAGCTCTAAATGTGTGTGTGTGGGCGGGTTTCGTACCTTGGGTTCGCACAAAGTCGAAGGACCAGCGCAGGAGTTTCTAATTGAAAGGGATTTGAGGGATATGGCAGGAGTCAGCATGTTACGACATGCTGAGACTGGACTCTGGTGGGCTGTTAAAACCAGCAGGAGGCTGAGAACCACCGATGTGTGTATTTGTGCGTGAGCTAATGTTTGTGCATTGCTGTTTGTATTTGTGCAGAATTTGTGATTATGCGCAGTTGTAGAATTTATGTTCTGAGATTTTTATGTCTTTATGCATGTGCTGTGTGGAAAAAGAGAGGCAGGTGTGTGTGTGGTGGAGAATATGAACATGGCTCTCTCTTCTGAAACTGACGAGGGGAAAATCCCAGCGCATTAAAGTGAAAACATCCCCAACAGGTGACAAGGCTTCGCATTAAGGATTCCTGAACAAATGCTGTTTTATAGCATATGCATGACACGCCAGGCATACAGGTGCTCGGTAGACGCGCACACGCATAAAACAACGGTGTGTCTATAATCAGATGCTGGTGACGACTAGAAATCTTCAGTGCTATTTAAGCCAGATTTTCATTTTTTAGAAAAGAAACAATCAAAGAACAAATCAGCAACTATTGACCTCCACAACACCAAGAAATTGTTTTCTGTGAATGAATGAATGAAATAGGTGCACACACTAAACTGCTAGTTTGACATATATTATACATATACATATACATATACATATACATATACATATACATATATATATATATACACACACACACACACACACACACACACACACACACGCGCCATTATAATTGCTCTAAGAGTCAATTTCTGTAACATCTGTATGACATCAAGGAGTGGGGGCATTTTAAATGCACTCATGTTAGGCACACAACTCTAGCTGTGCCCACCCACCCACCTGCTCTGTT
>VUQK01028226.1:2803-17854 GCA_015106715.1 Bujurquina vittata | reverse complement strand
AAAGAAAGGCCAACATCTTACAGACATGTACTCGAGGTCTGGGGAACAATGTTTGTCTATTATTGTTCCGTTGTTACACCAGTGCTCAGAGTGAAACTGCTCTCATCTGCGAAAAGCAGAGGGCACCAGGATTGGACCTGCCAAAACATTGGGCCCTCGGGACACCCTCATGAAGTCTGTTTCTGATTTTTTGGTCAGTCACATTCAAACCAGCAGTGGCCTGCTGGAGGTCATTTTGTAGCTCTGGCAGTGCTCGTCCTGTTCCTCCTTGCACAAAGGAGCAGATACCAGTCCTTCCGATGGGTTAAGGTCCCCCTTGTCTGCTTGACTCAACAATAGTCACATTTACATGTATGGCATTTCCTTATTAAAAGTGTAGCATGCAAGTTGAATGAAAAGAACATTTTCTTAATTTTTGTGACTAAGAATTTCATGTTAAAAAGTATTCTGCATGTTTCAAGTTCAAATTTGGTCTCAGATTTCAATGTGTAAAAAAATGGACTGAACTGGGTGCGCTGGCCTTTCTTTAAAATAAAATTTTAAAAAAAGTATCTTGAAAAGTAATTTATACTAAAAATTCACAGCAATCATGTTATGTGTCCAAACTTTGAACCACAAAATCTTTAGCCAATCTGAGATGGTTGAGCAGAAAACATAAAAATTTGGGGATTTGAAATGGAATGATGCATACGCAAACACAGAAGTTACTGTTTCAAAGTCCATTTTTTATTGATCGTGTGGTTCAGAGCACCAGAACATCAAACTTTGCTCACTTTTATCAGGACAGACTGGCATTAATTACCGTGTGATGTCACTGTGTTTATGTTGGCAGTAACTCATCTCCAGGGGAGCACTGGATCAACACAGAGAAAAGAAAAGGCACAGTCTGAACAAACACTGGCCTTTTTTAGGGCTCAAAACTCTTCCATAAACACTGGTTAGCTGTGTCTTGTCAGCATTCATCCAAACCAGGTTTAAACAATCTTGCGTTGTGTGCACAGATACCAGAACAGGTAAGCATCCTGTCGCATGACTGTCGCTTTCAAGGTCAGCTTTGGATATCCTTCGCTCCATCTAAATCTGTGCCCCTTTTTTTACGTGCGTGTGTGTGTGTGTGTGTGTGTGCGCGCGCGTGTGTGTGTGTGTGTGTGTGTGTGTGTGTGTGCGTGTGTGTGTGTGTGTGTGTGTGTGTGTGCGTGTGTGTGTGTGTGTGTGCAAACCTCTGTGATAATAATGATGTTGTCAGTGTTGGACTCTGTAGTTTTTTCTGGGGCCCTCCTTAATCAGACCAGGAGTGACATGTTTAGCCGTGTGTTCACAGAATTTCTTAAAAATGTATCATCACGTGCCTAAATTCCAAAAGTGACTTTGCATGACTGACACAAAAAATATCTGTGATCAAAGGCCTACATTTCAAATCCAAAAAGGAGCTGACAACAAAACAAATATGATCTGAATTCAGAGATCCGCACTTTCATTTAAAAACTGTTATTGCTATTCTGCCTCATGGTGCATCAACAGCTTCCTCTGGTGGATGCCTGAGATTTTATTCTTTGTGAAAACATATGGGGGCCATAATATGCAGTTTATTGCCACTGTGATAGTGGGAAGGCCCCAAGGAGAAGACTAAATTAATAGAGGCTCGTCAGCTTGTAAGCTAATTTACATTTATTTTAAATGTCACAGCCTGTCAGCAGATGAAGTGCCTCTGATTTTTTTTTTTTGCATTGATATTCAGGAAACAGGCAGGTATTGCTTTAGGGCAAGCTCTAGTGTTCTTACTTCCCAGCAAACAGCTGCCTCTGCAAGACCTTCAAAGAAACCAACCCTACACTAGAAGGTTCTGCACACAATGAGATGCAGAGCTATGCAGACAGACCCAACAATGTTTAAGGTGTAGCTACAGACTGAGTTATGTGAGGGTCCAGCACCTATGCAGGGCCTACCAGACCTTGTCCTTGGAGTGTGAATGCTTTGGTCTGAGTGCTCACATTCACAGATACGCTTTTGTTCCTGAGCTGGGAATTTTATAACCCAGAGACTGGGTCATGTGAAGTGATTGCGTTATGAAGAACTACATAAAGCTGTGCTGGTCACACACTGATCATATGCCACGCTAATACACTGAACTTGTATTTCTTTAAGCCATTTAAGTGGCCTTAAAAAAAGGGGAATATAAGCTGGGGGAAACTATTGAACTCTCACATACTGTACTTACACACAAATTATTGCAAAAAACTGACCAACTCAACAGAGACACACAAGGGATTCTGGGTTTGAAGCCACTCTTCAGCCATACGGGAAGCGCTAGAACTGGAGCTAGAGCTTAAGTACAGCACATGATGGAGCAATGAGGAGCAGGTGTCGAGGCTGAAGCGTGTTTCCAGTTCTTTAGTTGAATCTATGAAAAATGCCAAAGATAACACAGATTCCCAAAGAGATGTTAGTCGAGCTTAAAAAAAATGCCTGAAGTATGCCAAATGACACAAGAACAGACAGAAAATCAGAGGCAAAAGGTCTTTTTTTTGGTTCAAATCATCATCAGTACATACAGAGGAGGTCAGGAGAGAGGTACAACATCGTGTCTACAGCTGGTAAAACACAGTGGAGGCTCAGCCATGCTGTAGCAGCACTGCCCCCTATCGGTGCGTCACGGTACTTTCTGCCTCACTGTTTCACCGCATTTCTTCCATGTGTTTGAACAGGCAATGCATAAATTCCACAATTTGGACCATTAAAGTGTTGAAATAATTCGGAAAACAGTTTTATAAAACGGTTTTAGAGAACAGTCAAGTGGTAAAATGTATTTTCTCTTATCATTTTTAGCATTTTACTTGTTACAGTTGTTTACAGTTGGAGGCAGAGTGAGTGAGTGGGAGTGACCACAGTTATTGGATTCAAAAGGGGGAGATGAGAAATGAGCAGAGAGAAATTGCTCAGATTTTGAGGAATTCAAAAGCAGGGCAAAGGAAATTAAATCAAAATTTCACAAAAGAAAGGACCAACCTCTCGTAATTGACCCAGCTTACAACCACGCTTAACATGTTGAAGATCTGAACTGCTTAAGCCTAAAACCTCACTTGGAAAAACAGAAGCAATAACCGTCACCACTGAATTTTACTGCTGTCGTCAGAAAGCCGGGATGTAATTAACAGACACTGGCACGTCTTAAAGGTCCCCCCTCCTAGTAAAGCTCAAACAATCAGAGAAAAGCATATTGCAGCTCAACACTATACTCAATGACGTCAGCTAGACTGAACGATGATTTTAACTTAAAAATGTTTCCTCTGAACCAGTTTATATAGAATATAAACAGAGAATGCTTTACTGTAAAACTTCTAACCTCAGCTGGAATCACATACTCTGTTTTAATAAATTGTTAAAACACCAAGATGGATGCTGTCAGGCTGAAGTTTTTCCTCGTTCCCAACATTTTTGTCACTTTTCTTTTGGAAGGTAGGTGGCAGTGTGGCATTCAAGCGCAGTAGATTGAGATCTGGTGACTATGGGGGCCATTTGAGTACAATGAGCTCATTGTCATGTTCAAGAAACCAGTGTGTGATGATCTGAGCTTTGTGACATGCAGCATTATCCTGCTGGAAGCAGCCTCAGAAGATGGTACACTGTGGTCATACAGAGATGGGCAGGTAGGCTGCGGCGATTAAACAATACTTAATTTGGTACTAAGGGACCTAATGTGTGCCAGTCTGAACTGTTGATCCAAGGCAGGATGGATCCATGCTTTCTTGTTCTTTACGCCAAATTCTGACATGAGAATGTTTTAAGAGAAATTGAGATTCATCACATCAGCTGTAGCCCATCTGCTTGTCTTGTGCATTTATGGATGCTCTTCTGCATAACTTGGTTGTAACAAGTGGTTATACTTATTTGCGATGATTGGTATTGTGTGTAGTAAAACAGTGTGGCCAGCAGGGAGCAGCAAAGGCCTGTGTTGTGGTGCTTGGTCTTTTCCAGGCTGGCGACCTGTACAAGGTGTACTCTGCCTCTCGCCCTATGACAGCTGGGATAGGCTGGATTTTCTGTGTACTGTGACAGTGTATGCACTTGTTCTTATTGCATTCAGGGTCTTAGAGAGCCACTTTTAACCAAGACTTTATTTTAAACATGAAATGTAATGCTTAAAAGAGAGCGCAAGCATGAAACGGTGGACTCAAAGGGACTGTGAGATACTTGCAGGTTGTTCCTGTTAAAGTTTTTGTGTACCAGCATGTCTCACTTTTCCAAAAAACAAACAAACAAACAAAAAACTTACATTTATTCTCGCATGTGGTTTGTGAACTCAGCATTTTGAAGCTTTAATTTTACCTTAACAGTTTCCATTCTGATTTCCAGGGGCCAGAAGTGACCATCCACTTGTAGTGCTGAGCTGTCAGCTAATGTTAACATGCTTGGTTTGGCTGGACAGGCATTTACACAACGCACCAACTGTCATGTAAATTTGTTTAAGAAAAATCTCACACCTTGAAGCTTAAAAACATCCAAATGGGTGGGTTTTAAATTCACTCCTGTACTTATGAACATATTTGCTACAGAATGCCACCGTGCCACAAATTTAAAGACTCACAAGGAGGACCCAGAGACCAGTGACCACCTTACTGAGGTTTCTCACATGATGTCACATTGTTCAATATTTGTCCACCGTATTGATACAACTACTGGTTGCTAAGGGGAAAATGCTATCTCTGACTGGTTGGCAGTGGTTGCTGGAAGTTGCCAGCTCTCGTTGAATGAAGCCAGCTGCAAAGAGGTTCCTACACCAAAACCCTCCTAGTGATTGCATTTGTTGCTAGCAGATTGCCACGGTTGTTTGTAGTTTTTCCTGTTTGTCTCAAAATACTTGCTAACTAGCCTATTGGTAGTAAAACTTGAAAACGTGCAACACAAACAGAAGTGGAGAAAGTAAAAGCTGTGATTTAGGTTGCGGCCAACTTGTTTAAAAGAAATGCAACTTTTACTTTAAGGGCAGACAGTCTCCAGTTTATGTTACACTTTTCAGTGTCACTACAGCTCAGAGAACAGCTGGACAGTGTTTTTAGTCCACCGATCACAGAGGCTTTTGCCAGCCAGAATACACATTTTCCAAAGCAACAGGTGAATGCCAGCGGGTCACTGACCGGTCTGTAGGTCTGTGTGACTGGAGCTTTAGCAATCATTTTTCCAGCGACTGCCATCAATATTAATTTTTTCCTCATGACTGGTGGTTGCCAGATGGTCACGGACCAGTCATTAAGCTTCTGTGACTGGCACCTTATTCACTTGATCCTACACTGTCACCATGATTGCCACAAGTCCAAAATGGTAGACAGGTAAATGCCACCCTGTCAGTGGTCATGTGTCTGTGAGCCTTTTTTCAAGAAACAGGATGGAGAACTTCTTGATTACTGCAAGAGAAGGTATGATAGACTAGTCATTTCAAACATGAGGTTTGCCAGTATTGTTTTTGCGTGCAGCTTTGAGTGTTTCCCTGTTTTTCATTTTACAATTTGAAGTTTGCAGGCAGGCTGAGGGAATCTAGTGAGCAGAAACAGCAGAGAGCGGGCAGGTAGCAGCTAAGTAATGAAATGATGTCTTTCCTTTGCAGGTGATGAGCAGCTTGAGAGCAGCAGGTGAGTAACTGTCAATAGGTGGAAGTATTTTCTTGTTTTGGTGCCTTGCAGTTTCCAGACAAGGAGATTCACTGGGACACAGAGGAGAAACACAACACCATGGAGCTGACAGAAACTGGAGCAGGGCGCAGACGTTTAGAGAGCCTGATTACCAGCACGAAGGCAAAAAAAAAAAAAATCTGGTTGGGAATCGAAGTTCAAGTCGTTTTGTTTTTTTTTCTTTGCAACAGGTTGTAAAAATGCATTTAAACATGAGAGGCTATTGAGGCTGACTCGCTTTTGGAGCAAGCCTCAAGTGGCCGTTAGAGGAACTGCAGCTTAAGCGTTTCACGTTCCCTTGTTTTTTCTTGACCCCTAGAGGTCACTGCGCATTTGTGACTTTACCTTAGGGTCACTAGATGCTCCTGTTTGCCTGTTACAGTCCCTACTGGAGCTGGCCTGTCAATCAGCATGATGCCTCATAAATAATTATATATTTCTCATCATTTCTATTATTTACAGCTTGTGGAAGAAGTTACCATCTAACAGTGGTATTTAACAAGTGAATGAATAAAAAAGCACTTTTCTCACTAGCTGTTGATGCAGTGTATCTAAACAACCCAGAGGTGAGATCATGGAAAAGACATTAATGGTAGATATTATAAGTATTGCTCTGGGTTTCTCTCAGTACTTTAGGTGACATATTCAAGGCAATATGGAGAATATTCTTGTTTATCTAACTATAAAAAAAGGTTTTATACAAAGTTTTTTTCCCCAAAGCAAATAATGCCTTTGCAACCTTTGTCAAACTCCTTTGTACTGCAAAGTGAAAGCGAGACAACCGTGACTGCTTCATGGACCGCTGCAGAGGATTATTTTATCTGATCTCCTTTCATTGCTTAGCTGACCACCAGTCCTCAGTGTGTTTCTTTCTGCAGGGGAGGGAAAGTATTGGATGATGTCACTGCTACCTGTCTGAGTGAGTGAGTGATTAATCACCAGGGGGCTCGCAGTGGGCGGAGAGGGCGAGGGGGGATCGGATTGGAATGAGAGAGGGAGGGGCATGAGAGCGATCAATCTCCATGATTGGCAGGCTCGATCTGAGGATCAGCTTCCCTGGAGGATACTACATCAACCACAGTCGGGCGGGATGCATAAACATGCAAACAGGCGCACACAGAAACCTCACATAGGCAAAAATGAACAGTTACACAAGCATACACATACTGCCTTAAAATATGCACCAGACATGCAGAAATGCACTCAAAGAGACTCAGGCACATGCACACAAAATGTTCTAATTGCACAATAATCTGCCCATGATTATAATTTCTCCCTCCTGCTGCTCTCTAAGAAAGTGTCAGGACTGGAAAAATATGCCCAGGTACAGGTTGGATCCTAACAGCCCGAGCGCAGATGGATTTACTGCCATCACACACACACACACACACAGGCACACACACACACACACACACACACAGACGCAGACACAGACGCAGTGGTTGTCACCATCTCTTCATGTCAGCAACACATTCTCATCATGATTGCCCACGTTTGGTAGAGGGGAGTGGAATGGTGAGAGAAAACTCAAGGGAAGCCACTTAAAAGTGCAGTGCTAGATTTACCACCGCCGCCACATACAAACATGTGCAGTGCTAAAAATTAAAGCGTCGCACCATTTCTCGAGAAGTACATTAACATTTACACCCCCCCCCCCCTTTGGCTTTCATCGCTTCTTCCTGTCGTAAACCCCCTCCTCCTGCTGTTACAGTATCCTCTGTTGATTAGTGGCGTTAGTTTTCCTGTTTCAGAGAGAGAGAGAGCAGCATCTGTCACTAGCCAGGGCTGACACATGGGAGCCCACCCAGAGCCCCGAGGCGAGAGCCTGCCACCTGAGAGCCCACCATCAGAGAGCCTCTCCCTGGGGCCTGATGACTCCTCCCCCGTCAGTCACTTTATCCATAACCCAGCACCTCTGTCATTTTTAGCCCCCACTTTTGGTCTCTCTGTTTGGCTCTTTTTATTACGTCAGCACCTCTTAGTCCTTTCTTTGTTGTTTTTCTTTGTCATTCACATTTTTCCACACATATATGTTGGATCCAATATTACATAAACGTTTGAAATTTTTCAAAAACATGCCTCTGATTAATTAAACTTGATGTGTTTAATAAAAGGCATGCCTGCAGAGGCTTACATAGTCTTCACTCTGCTTGAGCTCAACATACTCTCATGGCTGCTTTTTTTGTCACATTTTAGTTGATTTTAACTGACTTATTTATGAAAGCAAAATGTGATATTTTTGCAATCTCTGGTGTGTCTCCACAGGATGTCATGCAATACATAATATTTTGTTTCAGTAAATAAATAATCATGCAACATTATTAATATGTTACTATGGTCGTTTCATGGACACAGCTGAGGGTGTGAGGACAGCAGCCTTGCACCCACACCCTTCTGTTTGCAAGGGGAAGCCAATCAGGAGAAAGCAGAGAAGCTAAAATAGCTCAGAGCTGCCGTATGATAACAATAATTTTAAACTCTGAAACGTGCAAAGATAAAGCGAATGGCTACTAAGGGCAGCAGGGTGGCTACACAACATAACAAAAGACCATATTCATTCATTTAATTGTTGTTTCAGTTTTTTTCTACAGGGTTTACGCCAAGAGCTGCACATAAATTAGATGATGCACATAATGCAGCATTTAAAGTTGTTTTTCTCATTTTACTGGAGAGCAAAACAAAGCCAAAAGAAAGATGAATATTGGACAAGCATCACCTTTAACACACACTGCAATTCAAGACTTTAAGGGCTAACATGAGTAGAATTTAAGTGTATCAAATCTAAAAATCATACTAAATGTGCTCAAGCTTGAAAGTGTGAAAGAAAGGGAAAAGGAAGATTCCCAGAATTCCTTTAGCCACTGACCTTCTGCCTGTGATGTCAGAAGGCCATATGCACAAACAATGAGCTAAGGATACAAACACATTCACACACACACAAAGTGGCTGCCTGGTTACATTTTAGAAGGAGCAGCCTGGAGGATGTATTGTTAATGTTAACCATTGTGTCCTCCTCAGCAGGCATGGGGGGAAGACAACTGCTGCGTGCTTCTGTGGTTGCGGAGGAGTGAAGGTGCGTGTGGGGGTTGAAGGATGAGCAGCAACTCTTTGTAGTTAAATAAAGAGCCCAAACTGTTTCAATGAATATAAACAGAAGATCGAACAATGTGTCACTGAAAGACATCCTATGCAAAATGAAGAAAAACTCCCCAAAATCTTCTGGGCCATCCCTGAAAGTTATATAGGTAAATATACAGTATATATGTGTGTATATGTCCTGTTTCAGTGATGGGAGACTATCATTCTCACACTGCTGTTATTTTGTTGGAGAGAAGAGGATAAAAAAAGTGTTCTCCCCTCAATGATCACCTGCCACTACTGAAAGAGAAAATTGGATTTTCCTCCGGCTCCTCACTGAAAGAGATTGGATTTTCTTTTTGTTTTGTTTTGGGTTTTTTAGAGGTGGCCTCTAGTCTTTCACCGTATGAAAATGGGAACACCATATTCACTCTAGTAATACCTGATATGCATACTTGAGTTACCAGTTACTTAGAATATATCATGATAGAGAGTGTGTATGTAGCATTCATTTTAACCTCTTCTCTGGATAGTTTTATATTTTGAAAAATGTACATCAGAGGTTTTTTGGCTATTAGGCCACCTTGGTAACCACCGCAGGCACATACAGGATTTAAAATTAGTTGAAAGATGTATTTTAATCTTGTCATAGCCTGTACATAAAAGATGGCTGTAGTCATAGTGACACCACACATTGGTCACAAAGGCGTCAAAAACCTCGTGATTGCTTTCATTGCTAGCAATTTGCTGCTCTGTGCATGGAAAATGCCAACTTGTGTGCAAACACTTGCTGATTAGCCACCGACTAGCTGACTAGTAGTGAAACTTGGAAAAGTCCGAAATAAAACAGAAAGGGAAAGTTATGCCTTACAACTGAAACCAAAACCTCACCAAGTTACAGTAAGCAAACTCCCACAACCACAGTTGGGCAATACAGTTTTCTCAAATTACAGGTGGTTACCAGGCGGTCGCCAACAAGCCTCTACAGCTGTGTGACAGGGGCCTTAAAACACTATGTGGGCCATCTGTAACACATAGTGAGCCATATTATTTGTTAGGGTTGAGAGGTACAGTCAGGAGTGAGACCTAGCAGATAGCAGTAATTTTTTAGCCCCAAAAATTGCTGCTTGGCTACAGTGAGGACAATCCGGTTTTTGAAGAGGGCCGTACAGATTCATAGAATCTGAAATTACCTTTCAGACTAATAAAATGACCCTGATGATTTTGTTAGACTTAAATCTATGGAAACCCAGCTAATCAGTTAGCAAATTGCTACTATTTGCACCCAGCAGACACAGCAAAATCTGCATCCATGTGAATCATGTGTCTGTTGTTCATTCTGCAGACTGGAAAAAGCCTATATTATTCAGTTCAGCTACATGTAGTAGTCCCTAGCTTAGTGTACGTTGCCTTTTTGTTTTTAACAAAAGGTAGGCACGTATTGCTACAGCAAAACTCTTATTGCTTTCAGTTACTTCAAACAGAAGTGAAGATGGTGTTTATTATATTTGATTGATTTGGTGTTTTGTCCCGACTGTTGTTTTGACATCTGCTTTGCATCGAAGAGCCAGCTATGTACACACTCCTTATCAGCTCGCCAAGGTTACATCTTCATTGTGTTCAAAAGCCAGACAGTCTTTCCTGTCAGTGGGCAGAGAGCAGATTCAACTACAGTTCTCACACGTTTCTCTGCAAATTCTTGGATAAAATTGTACTTTTGCTGCAGTATGGATAGGCTAATTCAGTGTGGGTTTTTTTAGCCTTGACAGCAGTTTGGCCTCTTGTGGTTAGTGCTATCCACATTTTATATGGCTTACAAAACAGAGAGCAATAGAAAACGGTGCAGTTTTATGTAAAAAAAAAAGGAAAAAAGAGAAACCATGTAGACCAAACAGAATTGATGTCTCTCTGCATTTTCACCTTCAAGGCCAACGAGCCAGTCAGATATTCACGAGTCAGAACATTAGTTCTCACTACAAGATGTCTGAACACTGAAAAGTATGTCATGAGTTGCTGCAGAGGGGGAAAAAAACCAAAGGAAACGTACCAAAAAGCTGCAGTGACACAGAGCTGATGTATTTTTTTGTTTCGTTTTGACATGAACTCATTTCACCCACCTTCTAATTTGAAAACAAATCTTGAAATAAGAGGCGATTCCAGATGGTATTTTATGGTGGATCAAAATCTGATGCTCTTTTTCTTAATTCATAATTCCATCCATTTTTAACAAGATCTCCAACACCACTTGCAGAAATGCAGCCCCAAACCATGACAGAGCCTCCACCGTGTTTTACCGATGCCTGTAGAGACTCATTGTTGTACCTCCCTCCTGACCTCCTCCGTCCAACAATTTCAAATTTGGATTCATCACTCCATCAGTGTATCCTGTTGCCACTGATTTTCAGTCCAGTTCTTGTGTAATTTGGCATAACTCAGCCTTTTCTCTCTGTTTCCCTTCCTTAAGAATGTCTTCATGACAGCCACGCTTCCACTGAGACCATTCCTGATGAGGCTTCGGTGAACAGTAGCTGGATCAGCTGAAGGGCCATATACAAAGAGATAGCTCTCAGAGTTCTCATCAACTCTTTCTCGTGTCTTCCTGCTCTTTCTTTTTTCCCCCCACAAGTTCTTTTTGTTTCTGCGCTAGCATTTTCGGTCACATTTGGGAGTATAGGCATTTATGTGAAGAACAGGCAAAACAGTGATGGCCACGGGAGCAGGATGCCAGCTTACCTCTGCAGACACATTAAAAACAATCAGCTGTGTTGATCAGAACATAGAGAGACCTTCGCACACAGACACACACATACCCACACATTGATAAATTCCTGACAACAGTTGCAGACTCAAAAACAGAAGGTGATGTATCAGAGAAAATGCCAGAAGGCTATTTGCTTGTATTTGTTTACTTCACTTTGTGTGTGCATGTATGTGATATTATCTGTCCTCTTGGATTGACTGACTGGGTGTGAGAGATTGCGCATATAGCTGTGTTTGTGTTCGTGTGTAGTCATCAGTGTGAGCAATGTTTCAAGAATGCTCAGAAACACGGTCCTGCCAAATCAGTTATGCAATTGCATTGTTTTCTGTTCCTGTGAACTGCTATCACATCACATCCCTAATTCCTCATTTTCTCTCCCTGCTCTGTCTTTCCCTTTCCTCGCTCACTCCCTTAATAGATAATACTTTTCCACCCATCCACCCAGTTGCATCCACATTCTCCCCACCCTCCTCTAATTCTCTATTTTGCACAGCATCTTCCTCCTCCATCCCCCGCTCCTTTTATATCCTTCTCCTGCAGACCCTTGTTGTTCCCTTGCTTTCTGGCACATCCCGTATACCCCTCTCTCTTTGTCACACTCGCGCCCTCTCTCTTTTACCTCTCTCTCTCCTTCTGTGTCTGCATCTCTCCGGGGTACAGTCTGTGCTGACAGGCTGTTCCTCCAGAATTGATTTCTACCAAGAATGCAATAAAAGTCACCGAGGAAAGAAGAGGAGCAGCTGAGTAACGACTGCTTGTCAATCAATGCGGATGAGCTCACAAGGAACACATGCATGCAAGGAGCAGAGTTCATTTATCTGTCCGCACGTTACATTTGAAAGCACCTTTGGTATTCATTTTATATCCTTACAAGGTTGCATAGATTTCCTGTCTCCCTGATACCGTTTCTGTAACTGAGAATCATCGGCTGTGTTGCCATGTGATTGAAATCAATTTCTCATTTGTTTACACAAAATTGCTGATTTTACACACTGCTGTGCTTATATAGTGACGGCCATAAGACAAACACCCAAAGACACAAACAAGATATTGTGTAATTTACTCTGTCAGTGAGTGAAAATAAGATTCTTTGATTTTCTAATTAAAATGAAATCTTTCTCCCGCCCATTTCTGGAAAGTCCATACATACATACACAGGCCCTGTAAATGTACTAAATCCTCAATCAGTATAACTTTAGGTATTCACAACTGAAGAAGCAACCAAAAAAGAAGGTTGAAAAAAGATCTTTGGTGACCTGTATGGAGTTTAACACTCAGAAACTATTCATGATGAATGTGGATGTAGATTGATTGACATATCCAGCAATGTAAACAGGCAAACCTACAATTATCATCAAATTTTGATCCAGTAGCAGCCCCCACGACTGAAATAGTCTTATAACCTGATGCAGGAGTGCCAAAACGTCCTCAAGTGGCCACTCCAAAAAGCAACTCAAAAGTGACACACTCCCAAAGGGTTAAAAATACAGTCTGGTACAAAAAAAAAACCTAAACAAACATATCTTTATATAACTCAGCCATTCAAACTGTGTTGTGGCTTAAAGTTATCTATGATTAAAGCTGTGGCTGCTTTGAGTAACTTGCACCAAGCAGTGACTGTGTATTTATCTGTGGTGCCAACACAGGCAGCTGAAGCTGCTAGCTGTCTGCTTGGCTTTACCGTCACTAATTTGAGTCATTTAGCTGAGTCATTTCAAGACTGTTTGTGGTTTTGGTTTCTTTTTTATGTTTTCAATGCAATTTTCTTATGAATAAAAGTGATCGCTGTGAAATAAATTGCACTATAGAAGTCTGTGCTGCAGTTTTGTTGATGGAAATTCTAGCATAAACGCCTGTCCAATGCACTTACAATTTATGGATGCAAAGTACTAACCAGGCTAGTAATTTAGCACTTCACCAAACATGGTCAGGATGGCTTAAAAAATGTTTCAAAAGCCAAAGACACAAAAATGAAAGGATGCTATGTAACAGATTTAGCAAGAGTTAGCTAATTTCCATCTGCAGTCCCTTGGCAGGTAAAGAACAATAAAATGCAATCAATAAAACAGTCACCAAGCTTGACGTGGCGCTTCCCAACCTAAACAGTTGCCATACTGGCAACATATCCCTACAGCCATCAGTGCAGATGATGATGCTAACGTCAACTGGATAACAGTGATTTTACTGGTGGTTGGTGGTTGTGTAGGAGGAGTTCAAGGGATATTTTTGAGTATTATATTAAGATAGACATTTTTGTGCTAGAGCGCTGGCACAAAGGTGGGCATGAATGTCACTCAAAAAGCAGGTTGAATAAATAGGCACTTTATACCCTTCATAGATGCCCTTTGCCCAAATTAAAATTCAAACTCATTTAATTTGCCGGCATTGCTACATGCTTCTGCAGAGATCTGAGAACATTTTGTGCATACACACTTTGTGGATATATGTTTGTGTGCACAGATCAGCGTGCAATAGCTCGCATCTGGACTGAAAGGCAATCCCCTCACTTACAGTGTGTGTGCGCGCGCGTGTGTGTGTGTGTGTGTGTGGCAGCAGGAGGTCAACACCATCCAGTGGGCAGCAGCTGTCATTATTCCTCTCCTTTCTCCCAGATTACATGGAGTGAAGCTGTGGACGCCACAGACACACTGATGGTTGGGTCCCAGACAAGTTGTTCATTGATCAGTCTGGAAGGTCAGAGTCAAATACTGCGGGGGTGGTTGGAGGAAAGACGTGAAGGGTGACCCAGGAAGGGGCGGTGGCAGTTACTTGTTTTCCCGTCTTTACATCCACATTCCTGGCCATCATTCCTTATCCAGCTCCATCTAATTTTTGCTCTGCGGTGCAGTAAATCTATAAATAACCATATTCCTGTCACAAGATGACTTAATTTGTGCATTTAGTAAACGAAACCAAACTGTGACATATGCTATTTTCTTACACATTACTGCCAGCTGCTACGAAAGTAAGCAGATATCGCACATTAGCAAAGTCATATGCAAAAGTGTCCATGTGTAAATGCAATCAGTTTAAATAACACAAGTTGATTCAAGGAAGCCAAAAGTAGCAATGCTCTTTCTCTCTTTGCATTTTAAGCGTGATCATTTTAATAATCTGCATATTCTGGATGATAAACTCATAACCTACACTGCTGCAGCAGCACCCCCATGGGGATCATTGCAGCTTTATTTAATCCAATTTAATCTAATGATTAGAAACAACCAAATCACACTGAAATAATACCCGGTTCTATGTACAGTAAGCCATGACAAAGGCTGCCAGGGAAAGCCAGAAGGAACAAAGTTATGTATATGAATGTCTTTAGTTTGTGGTGAAATGTTCACTCTTTAGTGCTTTCCTAATTTTTATACACAGTAAAATTTAATAACCTGGTTTTGTTTATTTTAAGTAATTGCCTTCAAAAAGAAAATGCTCTACATGCTTGATTTTGAGCATTTTTCAAAACTGCGTTTTCTTCTTTTCTTTTTTTTTTTTTTTTTTTTTTACAATTATTCTCCTTTTAAACTGAATTTATTGTTTGGATTT